>STGP01005766.1:8244-19384 GCA_004918865.1 Caryocar brasiliense | reverse complement strand
TTAAGGAGAATTTTGATTTCAGGCCCGGTATGATTTCCATCAACCTTGATCTCAAGAGAGGTGGCAATGGCAGGTTCCTGAAGACCGCTGCATATGGACACTTTGGCAGAGATGACCCTGACTTCACATGGGAGGTGGTGAAGCCCCTCAAGTGGGAGAAGCTTCAAGCTTAAGGATGCCCCGCTTCAGTTGTCACCTTTCATATATATTTCGATTGGCTTTTAATTATGTGTTCTTTCATTGTTTTTCCCGTTCCTCTTAATGTTTTCTTTCGAATCACAGGTTGTCTCATTGCTGCAGCAGAGTGGCAACATGTGAAGTCCTGTTTCTCTTTTCCATTTAAGCGAGAATGAATTCTTTTTTTAATTAATGTGCTTTGCATCAGTATAAAAAAATCTAGATTATTCAATTAAAAACCCTAAAGGGCACACTAGATCTTATTGGTAGAATTGAAAATGTGGTCTAAACAAGTGTTCCTAAACTTCTTAATTCAATGTTGTTTCATCAAAGTGTTGTCGCTATGCTTGTGGCTTATCTTAATCAGGTTGGCTGAGCCAGGCCTGATTGAAACCCAAGCTTTTTAAGGGCTCGAAGTTCGGACCAGTGACCTGTACTTGCAAAAGAAAGACTACAAGTGTCGTCAACAAGTTTTGTCCCAAGGCCCAAATACCAGACGATACGAAACGAGAAGCATATGTACCACACGTCATTTTCGATGATTCAAAACAGTTGAAAAAATTGTTGAAAGGATATCCAGAAAAGTTGATGTAAGAAACAAAATGGAAGCTTAGGTAATTATAATGACATCAGCACAAAAAATGATAAACACATGGATGTGGAAGACAAGCGGAAGAGAAATCAAAGAAGAGGAGACATGTTGAAAGCAAGTAGTGGGCGGCGGGTGTTACCAACTCACAATTGGAAGCAACATGGTCCTGGGTGCCATCCAAAGGCTAATGAATGTGCAGGAGTTTCACCCTGTTCTGTTTAGTTAAAATTATCAAAATCAAGCAGGCATTGATCCTGCATACGTACATCCATCTTCTTTCTCCCTATATTGAGGATATTCTTTAGACGTTCACATATCACCTTATTATATTATGCGTGATAGCCATTGGCAATTTTTTGCGTCAAGAAACCGTGAAGGTATCTTGCTGAAACACAAACACGCAGAGACATTACAAACGTGTAAAGGTAAAGCGAAAAGACAAGACAAAGCGATTGTCGTGACAAGATTAAAGTTGCAGTACGTTTGCTGGCATTGCCCTGGATTGTTTAGGAGACTCTTAAAGCTTGTTCGAAGTCAATTTGCTCCACTACTTGTAAGTCCTGTCGTGTCTGTTTCTTTCACTAATCAGAGCATGAACACATGTTTCAATAAACCAAAACCCGATGGGATATTGGTTCTACCGTGCCCTCCACGTAGTCCTCTGAGTGGGGACGTGTACACATCTTTCTGCCAAAAGCAAAGACAGGAAAAGCAAGGGCAGCCACTTGCATGAGCTGAGGATGATCAAAAATCATGCTTGAATGATAACACTTGCTTTTTCTTTTTCTGAACTTTATTTGGCAGTGTTGATGATTGTGTGCCAAGTTCTCCTGACAACCTGTGCCAGGTTATTAGCTAATTTGTTAAAAAATTCATTCTGCTAAAAATTTTATTTTTAAGTAAAAAAAATATACATAAAGAAAAATTTGAAACTGCATTTAATTTATGGTTAACTAATTAAAGGATTATTAATTTAAAATTTACTTAATTAAAAATTCTTTAAAAATAACAAACACATTTTAAAAACTATTTTAATACCAATAAGTTACAAATGAAAGGAGGCTTTAAAAATATTAAATTGTCCTTAAAAAAATTTTACAAACAAAAACTGTTTTTTTAAATTGTCGAATTTTTTTTTTTAAAATTTAAAGCTATATGGCATATCTTATACTATAAAGATTCTCAACTTTTTTTAATAAAATATATATTTTTAACAATTAAATTTATATTTTTACACTTACCAACTCTATTATTATACTTTTATCAAACCTTTATACTTTTATCAAACCTTTTGGGTGAGAGGCCTATAATCAATATCTCTCACCCCCACCTTAAGATGCTAAGAGGTTGATTGGTTGAACAGTGGATAACAGTTATAGATTGGCGAGCCGTCATTTACTGGTGCTAAACAGACTCATTTTTTGTAAGTTTTTTATTTTTTATTTTATTAATTATTTAATTAATAATATTATTATTATAACTATATAATAATAATTTATTTTTTATTTTTAAATTTCAAATACTAAATTTTTAATATTATTTTTAAAATTTTAAAAAAATTACAATTTATTTTTTATTTTTAAATTTCAAATACTAAATTTTTAATGTTATTTTAAAAATTTTAAAAATTTTAAAAAATTTACAATCCACCATATATACTTTTCATTTGTTGTTAACTAAATACAGTCTAAAGTAGCAAGTCGCTATGCTTACACATCAATGATTAAGGGGTGAAAATCAATGCCAACTAAAACTTGGGAACTCACAATAACATTTCCACAACCCAAGCCACTTTTCTTCTATACAATTCACGGCTACATTTCAAACTTAGTGTTTGGACTAAAGACCACAGTTCCAATGCATAAAGCTTAAAGGAGTTAGTTTATATGGACATCTAAGAGAGGCTTACGGGTGCAAGTAAAAAAAATTATGGAGCGAACGAATATGGCAGGAAAAGCTTCGAGCCATGAGATGGACATGGATTCAATCATGGAGGAGGATGAGGAACTTCAGTTGCAGTGGGCAGCAATCGAGAGATTGCCAACGTTTAAACGGCTGAGGACTTCACTGGTTGATGTGAATGATGATGGCAGTAAAGGAAGTGATGGAAAAGATGTTGAAGGGAGGAGGGTGGTCACTGATGTTACCAAGCTTAAGGCTGTTGAAAGGCAACTCTTCATTCATAAGCTTATAAAGCATATTGAAAATGACAATCTCCGGTTGCTGCAGAAAGTTAGAGAGAGGATAGACAGGTATTTTGCCTTTCGAAGTTCTGACGACTGGTTTTGATGCAAGTAAAACTAATCTTTCAGACATGTTTAAGTATCAGTGCTGTCTCTGACACTCGCAATTAAATATCTTCTCTTGCAAACTACTGACATATGACTTTCTGATAGAGTAAATGTGAAATTACCTACCGTGGAAGTGAGGTACATGAACCTCTCTGTGGAAGCAGAATGTGAGATAGTCCAGGGAAAGCCTCTTCCGACACTTTGGAGCTCCCTTGCCAGCTTCCTATCAGTAAGTCATCTTCTTTTACGTCCTAAATTTCTGAAACCTGGTCTTCTCTTATTATTGCTCAAATATAACAAGAGATGACAATGAAAAAAGAGTCTAATCAGAACCTTGAATTGATATTGGGTGTGTACAATCCAAAAGATTGGAACAACAGAATTGATGAAAACATTTGACTTGAGCAGATTTTTAAGAACATCTCAAGGAGCAAACCCGAAGAAAGCAAGATAAGCATCCTAAAAGATGTTAGCGGTATCATCAAACCATCAAGGTAATTCCAACACCTGTTTAAAATATGAAAATCTACATTTTGCTTGGATTGAGCCTATGGCAATCCCAGGGCTACAAGGCAATTTCTTTTTGGCAATTTGGACCATCAATGTAAATGTAGTGACCGAAAAAGCATGTATTAACTTCACTCCAGTTTTGAACTAAAACGAAATAGAATATATAGTCTATATATGAGGGGATAAAAGTGTATCTGATGAAAGACTTCATCTGCAGGCTGACTCTTCTTCTTGGGCCCCCAGGCTGTGGAAAAACCACCTTATTATTGGCTCTTGCAGGGAAACTTGATCCAACTCTCAAGGTTAGGGTCCGATATATTGTAGAAGATGAGATTGGAAAAGCTAAAAGTAATTGAGCAAACATGAATCTTTAAATAATTTGAAGCATGAGAGTTTATGCATGTGATGAACTCCATTATTATGGCCTCCTACAGAAACAACAACTTCAAATTTTCTGCTACAGGTCCAGGGTGAAATTTCATACAACGGCTACAAGCTAGATGAATTTGTTCCACAGAAATCATCAGCCTATATAAGTCAATATGACCTGCACATACCTGAGATGACCGTGAGAGAAACAATAGACTTTTCAGCACAATGCCAGGGTGTTGGAAGCAGAACAGGTATATTCATAATTTCTTTCATTTATCTATTGTCAGACTAGGTATGCCATTGTTAAAGTAAGAATCAGAGCTCAATCTTCATTTCTGGCTGTAAAAGATATACTAATGGAAGTCAGCAGAAGAGAAAAAGAGGCAGGAATTGTCCCTGATCCAGATGTAGATACCTACATGAAGGTAATCATGAGTTTGTTAACTTCATCTAGACTAATAATGTCTACAACAAGATTAGATAGAATTTATTGACTACATAATTTTTGCAGGCACTTTCAGCCGAAGGACAGAAAGGGAATCTACAGACAGACTATGTCTTAAAGGTAAATAATTTGTCAAACAGAGTTGGGATAGCTTGGATAATATATATACTTCAAGCAACAAATTTGAGTTGGTATTGGGCTCCTGTTAGATCCTTGGTCTGGACATTTGTGCTGATACAATTGTTGGTAATGCCTTGAGAAGAGGCATTTCTGGTGGCCAAAAAAAAAGGCTAACAACAGGTATTGAGGAAAAACAATTTTTATTTTGCTGCAACTCCCAGAGGGGGCTGCAGGCTTCATTTCACTCTTTGCGCAAAATTTATCATACCAATTTCATCTGGCAGGAGAGATGATAGTTGGTCCAACAAAAGCTTTATTTATGGATGAAATATCAACTGGATTAGACAGCTCCACAACCTTTCAGATAGTAACCTGCCTTCAGCAGTTGGTGCACATCACAGACGCAACTGCATTAATCTCACTTCTACAGCCAGCGCCTGAAGCTTTTGATCTATTCGATGATGTAATATTGATGGCTGAGGGCAAGATTGTTTATCATGGTCCTCGCTGTAAAGTACTTCAATTTTTTGAGGATCATGGTTTTAAGTGCCCTGAAAGAAAGGGTGCTGCAGACTTCCTTCAGGAGGTATGAGAAACTGCATTGCTTTTCCTATTTGTTTCAGGTGCTTGGTGTCATTAAATAAACCAGTTAACCAGAACATATATGTTTATTATATCTAACATGTTCCCTCACTCTCACATATATGTTTATTGGATTGAGTTTTATTATCTCTAATATATTCCCACGCAAATGTTCCTTGGGTTTAAAACATGGACAAACAGAGTTCTGCCATGGCTTATGCCAATGTAGTGCGTATTATAGAAATTGATTAACCCAAAAGTTTAAATTTTTAGATGAAGTACAGGAACATGTTTTATTATCTCTAATTTGTAATTTCCAATACTATAGGTAATCTCAAAGAAGGATCAAGCACAATATTGGTGTCGAAGTGACCTTTCATACAGTTATGTTTCAGTAGATCAATTCTCCCAGATGTTCAAAGCAAGTAATATAGGAGAAGAGCAAGAAAAGGAGCTCTCAGAACAATTTGGTAAGTCTAACTGTCGGGATAAAGCCCTGTCATTTAGCATCTACTCCTTGAGCAAATGGCAACTATTCAAAGCTTGCATGGATAGGGAGCTGCTTCTCATGAAAAGGAACACATTTGTGTATGTTTTTAAAACCGCACAGGTTAGTAATAGTTATTCAAAGAACTAGGTTGTATGGTGTTTCTCTAACTTGCTTTTCAGTTACTTACACATTTTGAGTTATTTTTGTCCAACAGCTTATCTTCACGGCCTTTATAACAATGACAGTATTCATACGCAGTAGGATGGAAATTGACGTGACGACAGCAAACTATTTAATGGGTTCTATGTTCTATGCACTGGTCAGACTCTTCACTAATGGAGTTGCAGAATTGTCCTTGACCATTCTCAGACTTCCTGTGGTCTACAAACAAAGATCATTCTATCTTTACCCACAATGGGCTTATTGCATTCCAGCATCCATTTTGAAGATTCCATTTTCGTTGCTTGATGCCATTCTCTGGACAGGCATAACTTACTATGTCATTGGTTATACCCCTGAAGCAAAAAGGTAAGGCAGCTTATAATCCCTCTACGACTAGGAATGCTAGAAAAGTGGTCGTTCCTTGTTTCATGCTTTATAACGCAATGCTTCTTGAATTTTAGGTTTCTCTGCCAGTTCCTTCTGCTATTTGCATTGCATTTAGCGTCAACATCCATGTGTCGTTTCATTGCCTCAGTTTTCCAAACTATAGTACTTGCATCAACAGTTGGTTCCGTGATCCTAGTTCTAATGTTCTTGTTTGGAGGCTTCATTCTTCCACGATGTAAGATGAATCTTCAATTTCTTCCTTTATAACGTATAGAAGGATAACAAGCAGAATTACCAGTAAAAGTTTTGTTTTTACAGCCTCTTTACCACCATGGTTGAGATGGGCATTCTGGATTTCCCCAATGACATATGCCGAAATCGGCATTTCAGTAAATGAATTCCTCGCTCCACGTTGGCAAAAGGTTCGTAATGGGTTTGGTGGTTCTATATAGACTAGGTGACATTATTGTAACTTGATCTTTAGTCCATTTCGAGTTGCAGATATCACTCGGAAACACAACTCTGGGAAATGTTGTTTTGACCATCCATGGTTTGAACTTTGATGGCTACTTCTATTGGATATCACTAGGGGCATTGCTTGGTTTCACAATACTTTTTGATCTTGGATTTGTCTTGGCCTTGACTTTCTTAAAACGTAAGTCCTTTTGATCTATGAGCATGTTAGATTCCAAAGCAGAGTGAACAATTAATGTTAATTCACCTTTAAGAGACTCGTCATTACAGCTCCAAAAATGCCTCGAGCTATTATTTCGAAAAAGAGGGTTTCCCAATTACAAGGAAGAGAAGGACATGACAAGAATGCAAATGATATGTCAAATCCAGCTTCACTTCCACAGACAAAGGCAGAAACAAGAAAAAATGGTAAGATTGATATCATATATCTAGCTTTGGAATACTCAGTGAAAGTTACATTGAAAGTGCATGTAAATGGTATGATGTTGGTTCTGCAGGCAGGATGGCTTTGCCATTTGTGCAGCTAACAATGGCTTTTAAGGACGTGCAGTATTTTGTAGATACACCTCCAGTAAGTGTAACCGAAGACTGATAACCATTTTGAGCTTGTCCATGCAAATATCAGTTTTCTTGTATTCGCATACTAGGTGAATCTGGGGCCGTGAAACTAATGCATGTCTACATTCTTCCTGCACAGGAAATGAGAAAAAGTGGTTTCAATCAGAAGAAACTTCAACTTCTTTGCGATATTACGGGAGCGTTTAGGCCTGGAGTCCTCACAGCACTAATGGGTGTCAGTGGCGCCGGCAAAACAACTCTAATGGATGTCCTTTCTGGAAGGAAAACTGGAGGTATCATTGAAGGTTATGTAAGTATAGGAGGGTACCCAAAAAACCAGAAAGCATTTGCGAGAATATCTGGTTATTGTGAGCAGGATGACATACATTCTCCACAGATTACTGTGGAAGAATCAGTAGTCTACTCTGCTTGGCTTCGGTTACCACAAGAGATTGATGCAGAGACAAAAGCTGTATGTTAACTTTTACTGCATATGCAAATAATGATTAATGCCATCAATTAATACACTAATGGCACTATTTACTTTGACCATGCAGAGATTTGTAGATGAAGTCATAGAAACAATTGGACTTGATAACATAAGAGATTGTTTGGTAGGAATTCCTGGCCAAAGTGGTCTATCCACTGAACAGCGTAAAAGGCTGACAATTGCGGTGGAGCTTGTTTCCAATCCATCAATAATATTTATGGATGAACCAACCTCAGGATTAGACGCCAGAGCAGCTGCAATTGTCATGCGTGCTGTGAAGAATGTTGTTGGAACAGGAAGGACAACAGTTTGCACTATTCACCAGCCAAGCATAAACGTCTTTGAATCTTTTGATGAGGTACATCATATGGAAAATGTGATTATGATGCAGTTATTAATGGACTGTCCATTGCTATTTGTACATGTGTTCCTTTGAAAGCTGTTAATGATCAAAGTGCTTCTGAAGTTTTTGGAGACAATAGGATGTTTTGCAGAAGCCTAACACAGCTTCTTTAAGTCCACTTCATTTATATAGCATTAGAAGATAAGCCAAATGCAACTCCCTTAAATTACAACCACAAATATCTTTTCACTACAAGCTAGCCTAAGTTTAAAACAAATTTAGGTAATAATCAAAAGATTACATCAGCAAGATGACAATCTGCAGTACCCTCAATGACAGCAAGCATGTCACCTGTTGTTGAAGTTCCTGCTGCAATATTGTAGCAGCAGTTCCAGCAGCCACGAATAAAAAAATATATTCCAGTAACTAAGATTATATTTGGCATCAGGACTTCTATGCCTTCTTAAGTCTCAACCATGTAATTGAATGATGTTGTTTATTGACTAAGATGACTTTTTTTTCATGCAGTTGATTCTAATTAAGAGGGGAGGACAAATAATCTACTCTGGAATGCTAGGTCATCATTCAAGCAAACTTATCGAATATTTCCAGGTAAAGTTATATTCCCAACACTAGACTTCTTCGTGAAAAACATGGAATTCTCATTTAGTTCTGGTTGTTTTAGTGATTGTTGTTCAGTAACATTTACACACAACAGGGAACACAAGAAACTTGGTAGAAAAACAGTGTGCTATAACTGCTTGACCTTCCCTCACCATTATCATGCATGTAAAATGAATTTGGGATACTGACTGCAACAGCTTTATTCTTAAGCAGGCTATTTCAGGTGTGCCAAGGATCAAAAACAACTATAATCCAGCAACATGGATGTTGGAAGTTACTTCTACATCTATGGAAGCAGAACTTGGTCTAGATTTTGCCAAAATTTATCAGGAATCGCATCTCTACCAGTGAGTATATGTGATTATTGACATTTTTTGTGTAAAGCAATGCTGATAAAAATAGAAGGTCTTAGCTTACAAGCATCAATGTGTCCCAGTAAGGATTCAATAATAACTTCTTTTGTCCTGTTAATAAGTCCACTTTTTGTTGTAGGGATACGATTGAGTTGGTAGAAGAATTGAGCAAACCACCACCAGGGTCAAGAGACTTGCAGTTTTCCACTCAGTTTCCACAAAGTAGTGGGGTGCAGTTTATGGCATGCTTGTGGAAGCAGTACCTGTCCTATTGGAGAAGTCCTGGATACAACTTGCCACGTTTTGCATTTATGATCATTGCATCAGCTCTCTTTGGAGCAGTCTTTTGGCAGAAGGGAAAGGAAATGTAAGTCCATTTTCCACTTCAATGAAAACATTAATATAAGATTTTCATGGAGCAGTTCATAGCATTTGCCAGTAGAAATAATATATTCATCTGCAAGGAAATGTAACTCATGGACTCTTGTTATTTCAACCATATGCTACATGATTTTTGCTTAGTTTCTTGAGAGCTTACATGCTGTTATTTTTCTTGAAGAAATAATGAGCAAGACTTGATCAACATACTTGGATCAATGTATATAGCTGTCATTTTTCTGGGCATCAACAACTGTTCAACAGTCCTACCACATGTAGCAACTGAGCGCACTGTGATGTACCGTGAGAAATTTGCTGGAATGTACTCCCCATGGGCTTATTCCTTTGCGCAGGTTGAACCTAACTCTCTTGACATGTGGAAGTAGTACTTAGTGGATTCTGCGTAAGCTGATTATCAGATGCAGCATAAGCTAATTAAACGTCTTGGTTTTCTAAATGGTTGCTAACAGTGCAAAATCCTGTTCATTATTGTAGGTGACAATTGAAATACCTTACGTATTGTTGCAAGCAGTTCTATATGTAGCCATCACATATCCAACAATTGGGTACTACTGGTCAGCATACAAGATCTTTTGGTATTTCTATACCACATTCTGCACATTTCTGTACTTTGTGTATCTTGGGATGCTTCTAGTTTCATTGACGTCAACTCTTGAAGTAGCTTCCATTTTGGCTAGTGCGATCTACACTCTGTTAAATCTATTCTCAGGCTTCCTCATGCCAGGACCGGTACTTTATATTCTTCTTTAAATAGTCAAATACACAATCGGTTCAGTTTTAGTTTTTAGTTGATTAACTATATGTTTCTTCTGCTACACCAGAAAATTCCTAAGTGGTGGATTTGGTGCTATTGGATTTGCCCTACATCATGGTCCCTCAACGGCCTGCTCACTTCACAATATGGAGACGTTCACAAAGAGATAAGGATATTCGGGGAGCTCAAGACTGTTAGTTCCTTTTTGCAGGATTATTATGGTTTTCAACAAGATCATATGGGCCTAGTTGCTGTCGTTCTACTTGCTTTCCCAGTAGCTTTTGCATCACTTTTTGCATATTGCATGGGGAAGTTGAATTTTCAGAAAAGATAAGAGGTAGAAATGAAATAGTAGAAGTTACAGGTAGTGCATGCAGTCATGAAGTAGCAATACACTGTTATGAAAAAATTCCACCAGAGTTCATGAAAGCAAAAGTTTGATCATGGATCAGGAACTTATTAGCACCATAAATGAAGAAAGCTTTGAATTGTATTCACACTTTCTGCAATCTTGCATCAATTTGTTTGCTTTCAACACGGAAGTGCTTAAATACATCCTAAAACCCTTTACATTGGCCACTGCTTACTTGTTTATTGGAATGATGGAAATGACTGCCAAATAACGCTACAACTGCACAATCACTCACAAAACTCACCTTCTTTGGAAGTTGAGTTTTCCAACAAAGTATGCAAAAAGAGAAGCCAAGACGATAGGGATGATGATAAGTACAACACCAACAACAGGCAAAAAGTTGTGGTGATAGCCATAATAATCCGCCAAGAAGGCAGAAACAGTCTCGTTTTTGCCAAACACGGATATATCTTTGTGTACATCTCCATACTGTGAGGTGAACATACCATTCAGCACCCAAGACGAGGGGCATATGTAATACAACCATATCCACCAGTCTGGTATACGCTGCAAGACAAGGAGAACAATACATTATAAGTTTGTACTTCACAGTCATGTAAGTCTCCAACTAATTAATTGAACTAAAGTGGGACTACTTGCTGATC
>STGP01005762.1:26839-37624 GCA_004918865.1 Caryocar brasiliense | reverse complement strand
TATTAATCATAATATAAAATATTAATGTAAATAAATACTTTTATTCAATAATTACTCAATCTAATAAACAAATAAATAAATAAATTATATTTTGCATATATTTGACCCTCGCCTCCAAGATAATCACCCTCTTACCTTTATTCTAAGTTGAGCGTGGAAAATCTCTCTCTGACTCTCTCTCTCCCTCCCTTTTTATTTATCTCTCTTGCTGCTGCTGTTGCTGTTGCTGTTGCGTATGGAGAAGAAGAGCTGTTTTATGTGAAAAGTCAGCGACTTTCTCTCATTCTCTGCCTCTCTCTTCAAAAACCATTCTCTTTTCTTTTGTTTGAAGAACCAAAGCAAAAACACAGACGCACACGCACACAGTTTCAACCTTCTAAAACCTATTGCTTTGTGTCTTTGCTTTGTTTCCTAATCTCTTCTCTTCTTACTTACTACACAACAAAAAGAAAAGAAAAACATTACAATCTCTTCTCTGTCTTTCGCATGTGTTGTTCTGGTCTACATTAAGAGAAGACCCAGATTAAACAGGTGATTTAACTCTTGTCTTCGCCTTCTGACTTGTTCTTGATCCTGGTTTGAGTATAGCATGTACAGCTTCCTCGGCCTGGAGATGGACAACTACCAGGGCGACTTAACAGACATAATTCGAGCAACCGGCGGAGCTTTAGGCCAGTCCTCCGACGCATCGAGCTGCTGGGACTTCTCGTCCGATCCATTTGTAACTCTTGATCAAGAAGACGATACTGGTAGAGAGAATGTTTTTGGCGACCCTTTTTGCAACATGAGAGATCCACTTCTTCACGAGCTCAACGTCTCCTATTTCAACACTCCACCAAACGCATCTAATGCTACTAGCATCGTCGAGGATGGTAATAACTTTGGTGGTGGCGGTGGTGCAAATAGTGGTTGTTGTAGTAGTAGTAGCAACATGTTCCCGGATCATCATCTAGAGATGCATCACAATAACCATGTTAAGAGTGGTACTACTCCAACTAACATGTTTTCTCGGATTCAGATCTCTTCTTCTCCAAATCACAATCATCATAATAATAAGTTGCCACCTGTCTCTCCGTGTGACTCTCCGGTCATGGCTTCTTCTTCTTCTACTACTTCTTCGCCGAGAGGTTTTAAGGCTTCTGTCATGGTCTCAGCCGACATGATTAACGCCAACACCACCACCACCACCTCAAAGATGACTTCTTGCTTGATCGACAATTCAGGGCCGGTTCAGATCTCATCTCCAAGGAATCTGGGTATCAAGAGAAGGTAACTAAAAACAATACTAAATATTTATTAAATCTAGAAAGCAGTTTTTGTCTCTCTTGAATCCATGAATTTAATATATATAGAGTTTCAACTTTTCTTGTATTTATTGAAGAAGTCCACCTTTTTTCATTTAAAAATAAGAAATGGGTAGCTGCTTCAATCATTTATTTAAGGTAGCTGCTTCAATCATTTATTTAAGATTATAGCTTGATTACGAAATGAATGGTTTTCCGGGAACTCAGGATTTTCTACAGCTTCAACGTGGGCTGGCTAGGAGAAGGATCCAAGGAAATTAGGGTTAGGTATACGTAGCTGTATAGATTGGTTGTGAAAATTGGCACATAGCTAGGCTAGGGTACTGTTAATTCAGGTGAATTATACTATCTACATTACACATACCGGAACATAAAATCTTGATATGGGATTTACTCAAGAAACCCTGAAAAGGCGGAATAACAACAAGCAAGCGGCCATGAAAATAATAATACTATTATTCACGGACTTAGCTTTCATGTAGTTATCTCCCAAACTAAACTTTTCCTCTCCCCCTGAACCCACATGAAAGGATAACTGTATGTGTTTTTGATTGCTGTCTTTTGATTATACATGCATATAATTTGGTAATGTTGATGTCGATGTTGTTGTTGTTGTTGTTGTTATTCAGGAAGAGCCAAGCAAAGAAGGTGGTTTGTATCCCAGCACCACAATCTGCAAACAGCAGGCCAAGTGGAGAAGTAGTTCCATCTGATCTTTGGGCGTGGAGAAAGTACGGTCAGAAACCCATCAAGGGTTCTCCATATCCAAGGTAAATAAAAAGAATGGCCTTTGTGTTGTCATCGTCTGATTCTGGACACCCAACTATTTGTATAAAGTTCCTAAGACAGACAACAAACTCTGAGTTTTTGCTCATTTTCCTTTCCTCTGACAGGTACTATCATCACATGAACAAAAAGACTATATTAATTCGTATGTCTTGTTTTTTCTTGTTTATTGTTGTTCTCTTCCTTGAGCATGAAATACAATTTGAATGTTGCAAATTATGGCCTGAAAAAGTGTATCTGAGCCAAACCGAAATTTTCCTGGAATCTGACTCAAATACTATTTTTGATTTAGACACGGATTTGTCTGATAATTTGGTGATCGGTAAATAACTTCATACATCTTTCCTTTTTTTTTTTCTTTCTAATTTTTGTTGAACCGGAGAGCTTCAAACCATTTTTGCATGGCTGCAAAATTTGGTTACGCAAAAAATGTGCTCAAGAAAGCATATTAGTTTGGTTCAATTGTATGTAGCTTACGAAGATTGTTAATATATGTTGTCACTCCATGTACAAATGCCAGGGGTTATTATAGATGCAGCAGCTCAAAAGGTTGCTCGGCAAGGAAACAAGTGGAGAGAAGCAGAACTGATCCAAACATGCTAGTCATCACCTACACATCTGAGCACAACCATCCATGGCCAACTCAAAGGAATGCACTTGCTGGCTCAACAAGATCCCAGCCATCCAAAAACAGTAATAATGCTGCTTCAAAGTCCTCTTCTGCACAAAAGACCAAAGAAGAAGTACACAAGGAGAGCAGCAGCAACGACACCACTTTGTCCCCTAACACTACTAATAGTAATGTAGCAGCAAGTGCACCTGTGAAAGAGGAGGTTCATGAGGACATTGATGATCAGAGGCAAAGTATGGAGGCTGATGATAATGATACAGATCAATTCAATGCTGAATTTGATGAAGGGTTTCCTCAAAGTTACAAGCCCGCGTTGCCTGATGACCCTAGTTGCCAACAACAATCTGAAGACTTCTTTGCTGACTTGGGAGAGATTGAGGCTGACCCACTTGACCTTTTGTTCACACAAGGGTTTAGGACTGGATCAGAAGATCAGAAAGAAAACAAGGCATTGGATCCATTCAGCATATTTGATTGGTCTGGAGACGACGACAACATCGACAACACCACTACCACGTTTGGAGAAGCCAAGAGAGGTTTATAATAAGGCCTTAAAAAAAAACACAATCCAAGACTACTGTTTAAGAGATGTTAGTCTTTTTATGTTGAAAAATTTTCATTCAAGGCCTTCTTGGATGAGAGTGTGGAAGATAAGGTGGTGTTCACTTCTACTCATCAATTTCTACCTCTTAATTTAATTTAATTTTTTTTTTCTATTTTCTTGTTCAGAAAAAAGTGGGGAAGGAAAATTAGGGAAAAAAGTGAAAGGGAATGCTGGTTGATTGGGAGCAGAGTTGATGAGAGTCCCACATTCCTTTTGGAATATTGGTGGATGGGAGAGAAAGCTGAGGAACAGAAGGTTGCAACAGTGAAAACAAGTACATCCATTTAGGCATGACTAGAAAGCTCAGTGAGAGGGAGATTGATCCAAAGATGGGACTTGCCATTTGATCTTTTCAAGCGGAAAATAATATTTATGCCCCCCCTCCCCTCCCATCTATCTCTCCTTGGTCATGTGGGCTTGAATGGAAGAAGATGACAAAAGAAATATATATTATTATACATATACTTTTATATATATATTGCTACATGAACAAAGAAAAGAGTGGAAAAGCTTGACTTTTCTTATCAGTCTTCTTCTCTATCTCTAGGGACCTGTAAAGGGTTAGGGTGATTTTTTTTTAATAATGCTTTGGGTTCCTCAGCTTTCTGTTTCTTTTGTTATCCACCCAACTTTGTGTTAGGTTAATGGAGAAATATTTATGTTACATGGAAAAACGATGATTTATATATATATTTTTGTTCTATTATTATTATTATTGTTGTCATTTCTGTCAAATATGTATATGAAATTAATTTCATTACAACAGTGACTCCCATAAACAATCCCATAGATTTGAGTCACAGAAACTACTTTCTCTTGGTTATTCTATCCGATAGATTCTAGCCCTAGCTGTCAAGGATTTTAAAATCTGTATTTGACCTTTCAAACCTGTGAAATAATCCTCACTTCGCTGCCCGATGTGGCACTAATACAGACAACTTGAGTTTAAACTATTTTGGGCCAATGATTCATGATGTTCATGACATCGTACTTGAATGAATGAATGAGAATGAAGAAATTACAAAAATGATGTTGCAAATATTAACATTGTTTAAGTAAATGACATGTTGTATATCCTACATAAACTTTCAAGGCAGTGTCCGTGCAGGAAGTTCTAATAATCTTGAATTTGTTTGGTTTTTAATATTTAATTAAAAAATTTATTTTTATTCAAAAATTTAAAAATTATGTAATAAATTTTTTTAAAAATAATAAAAATATTTTTAATAGCTACTTAACTGCTGCATAGATTTCCAATATGCTTTGTTTAAGCTTAAAAAATTACATTGATTTCTGAACCTCAGCCTCAAATCAGCATCCTTAATTTCTTTTAATAAAGTTTCAAAAAAAAGTTTTAAATTCTGTTTTTTAACCTGACGCTACGTTGCTTGTCCATACTTGCCAATGTTATAATGCAAACTTTAGTGATGGAAACAACTTTTGCGCAATTTATTACACCAAATAGTGACGGCTCTAAGTTCTGTCAAATCCATCAACTTTAATGAAAATTTCCCTCCATGCGCTTCTTGCTTTTGGTTGCATTTCATGCCCATACAAATGAAGTCACTTCATTCATTGGAGAAAGGAACAGTCTAAAGCTCGAGTGAAATGGGGGTCTTGATTGATGGGAGGGATGGGGGGGAGGCTGTGATAGTCATAATTAATTAAACGAAATTGGATGCAATTGGGTTTATGGGAGTGACTGTTGTCATGATTTTGAAAAGAATGAAAATGGAATTAATTGATTACCATACCCCCCCTTAACAAAAGAAGAAAAAATATATTATATAGGATTGAATTTACAATTTTAATTTGATTTATAATACATATTATTATTTATTTTATAAATTTTGTTTTTTTTTTTTATTTTAAATTTTAATAAAATATTCTTACTTTCTATAATTTAAAATATAAAATTTATATATAATATTATTTTTATTTCATAACCTATATTAACCCGTAATTTATATTTAACTATATCGACCTACACTTTACAAATTTTATTTTTTAATTGCGAATTCTAAAATGTTAAGGTATAACTCTCTAACTTACTTTCGAACTTTTTTATTTTTAAAAAAAATTTCAAATCCTAAAAGAAACGAACATACACATGAAACATCATTTGATGTCTCCATTAGATTTTTGGTCAAATATACTAATCATAAGCGCGGCGTTGTCATCATGTCATTAGCAGAACGTTAAAATGTGCACCTCTTTTGTTTGTTTTTGTCTTTTCGGTTTTGGTGGTCATTGCTATTTTCGACTAAATTCATGACTTTATTGAAATTCATTTTTTATTCTAAAAAAAAAAATTAATATAACAATTGACCATCGTGTCAATTTGTACAATTAGAAGTTGTATCTTTTAAACATTAAACACAATATTTCAACTCATAACAATATTTTGATGAGCTTGTCCATCTTATCACTTAAACTAATGTTTGTGAATTTTTTATATTTACTTTAAAGATATCTTAATATTGGCGTCAAAATTAATAAATTTATAAAAAATTATTTTCTTATAACTTGATTTAAAAATTAATTAGATTCTAAATAGAGAGAAAACTCTTCTAATGTTATTTTTTTTCATAAGATTTAAATTAAAGAAATTTTATTAAAAAAATTAAATACTTTATTATTTAATTTAGTTGGTTCAAAAATTAAATTTTAATCAATAAATTAAATAATATAATTCCTTTTCCTTAGTCAATTGAATTGACACGAATATTATTCTTAACCAAAAGGCTTGTTAATAAATGTATGATTATTCTTACTCAAAATGGGCAGGTTAGACTTGTAACAAATAAATTTCTAATTGTCATGATTAAGCAATAATAGAATCTAAGTACTATTATTTTATGAACATTACCGCAGCCATGATTTCACTTTGAGGTATTAAAATAACGTCTGACAGCAACAAAATATCTTGGAGTCATCTCAATGTTGTCCTGTTTATTGTTAATTTAGTATCCTTACCAAGCTCATGTCTGCGAGTCCAATCCTCAAAAGATCAATGTACATCTTCTGTTTCCATTATTTAAATTTGCTCCTTGCGTCATTGTTGTTATCAAAGATAACTCTGATGACATGCCACAATCCTAAGCTTTTTATATAAAACTGGATTTAGCTTTTCTTCCAGGAAAAGATTATATTTAAGTATGTCACAGTAAACATTTATATTGTAATTGATCTTACAAGCTCAGAAAACAAAATTTCCAAGTTACAAGCTAATTAAAAAAAGAAAAGAAAAGAATTCTTAAATAAACACTTATACTAAGTTTAAGTGTCGTTAGCTAAGTTAATTATTCATTTTAATTATCAGATACGATTCTAAGACATAAATTTCCTAATTTTAGTATGTAAATAGGCTGTCTTTTACTGAATTAAAAAGAAGACTCAATTTCAATAATTAAAAATTGAATTATAAAAATTTCAAGCGTGGACGATACATAAAAATATATATATATTGGAGGCTAATAAGCATTTAGTGGATTGAATTGGGTTGAATCATGGTAAAGAAACAAGTGGTTTGAACAGGAGAAAGCACAATAGATGAAATTGCTGTTCCAAAGATTCATCATCGTCGGTTGAGATGCAACAGCCGTCCAAAGTTGATAAGAGCATCCCCCTTACACTTATAATATGCTCTATTATTGTGTGGTGGACCAAGAAAATGTGTGGCAGACCACATCAACCTCTCCATCACATATTACCGAAAAATTGCCAACTATAGTCCATAACGTCAACATGATTTATGTTATGTTAGCCATCATTTACTCTTTTGAGATTAGTCAATTCAAAAAAATCAAATTATTAAATAAGATTAAAAATATATTTTATTATTTTTAAAATACTTTTAACGAAAATACTTATTAAGTTTGAAATGCAAATAAGTCTAAGTTATCTGTAATTTTGTATAAGAATTTGAATTTATAGAGTTAATAAATTGAATAATATATTCTGTTATATTTAATTGTAATGAAAAAATATTTTTTTCTAATAATTTAATTAGTGAGAATAATTTTAAGATTTTAAAAAAACTATTTTTGTCTATACAATTATGTCATTTTTAATTTTCAACAAAATTATTAATTAAACGGCAAAATGACAAATTGCATGATCCAAGCACAAAGTCCATTCACATAATTGAGGGAGTACTGCGCATTTTTTGAGGCCTATAACATCAAATCCAAGAAAAACTGTAACTCCACCTGTAGCAATTTGTATTCTATTTATAGGACAGAATGTTAAATGCTGCATCAGTTTGGAAAAAGCTTCATTAATGGAAGTGGACCTGGATCGCTATTTTGGGTACGTTGGGTACCATTTTGCATTTTGTAAGATCAACCTACGCACGTTCGGAGAAGTAGACATGACTAGCTAGCTAGCTATTGTACGAAGTTACAGACAGTTCAAATTAATCTGAAGAAGAAGAAGAGTTGGAAAACATAACAGAAGCTGCAGGGCAGCTTCTGAAGTGAATGAGTTTCCTCAATTTTCTTACCCTTTTTCTGGATTTTCTTTTCCACTGAAAAGCAAAAAAATTATTTTTAAAATTCAACACAGTTTTAGGTTGTCTCTTTCACCAAACAAAACAACTTGTCCTACTTGATAAATTCATATGGATATAGAAGAATTCCAATGGAAATTTTGATAGCCTAAAAAACTTAAACCTTTTTTTTTTTCGTGCAAGCCATATTAGAATCGGACTAATCTAAAATGGAGCTGTGGTCGGTCTTAAATGAGGATTTACCATCAAATAATTGAGTATTAAATCTAATATTATAATTAGCCTTATTTAAGTCAAATTTAATGTGAGATTAAATTGAGAAAATTAGCCAAAAATTATAGGCTTAATGCTAAAAAATTATAAAACAAATAAAATTTCTAAATAAGGAGAATAAAATAATTTAATCTGTAACCACTAATATTCATTTAAGAGAAAGATTAAACTGTCGACTTTAAGAAATAAGGAACAATTTTCATGGCCATAGGCAAAGCTTTAAACCCACTTACTTCAACAGAACAGGGATAGCCCAGATGCTTTGACACCAAGTCCAGCAGGCTTGCTGGTTTGGGCTATTTTATTTTTATTGATTATTAATTGTTATTTTAATTTTTTTAAAATATATATTATTTTAAAAAAATTTTATTATACAAATTTTAATTTACAGTTAAAATTTTATTTTTTTTTAATATAGTTGGTGGTTGGGTGAGAGGAGACATAAATGAGCCAACCTTAAAATATGCATTTGCATGGGGCATAAACCAACACAGAACTCTCCAAACTCTTCTAACGTCATCATTTATCACTTAAAATGAACCACCTGCTTCTCAACTGTCCTAAAGCCATGGCCTCAGTGCCGCTGGCTCTTAGATCAATTAGGAGGGCTTCTTTAACCCAATTTTCTTCTTCTTCTTCTGCACTGAGATGGGAAGGTGGTGTCTCAATGGTCCAAGGAGCTTCCAGAGGAATTGGCCTTGAATTTGTGAGCTTTTTCCTTCGTTTTCATATGTTACTGCTCTGTTCTCTTCATTCACGAAATGGGTCGGTGTTTTCTTGTCTTGTTAACATTCCCATTTGCTTATTTCTGAAATTCTGAGGGTTTGCATACGCTTTACGTGCATGTTCTTAAATGGGACACTTTGCAACCATTTCCTTTTGTATCCCTAGTTTTTGACAGATTTTATGATTGCGGTTGGCTTGCAGTGATGTGTTATGATCCCCAGCCTCTTAATCCAATAATGTAAGGAACCAGTTGATTCTTTTGAACGGAATTTGACTGACTTTACTGCAAAATACAGGTTAAACAGCTTCTTGAAAAGAATGAAAAAGGGCATGTTGTAGCAACTTGCCGCAACCCTGAGGGGGCCGCGGGACTTGTTGACCTGCAAAATAGGTTCTCTGAACGCCTCAACATTTTACAGTTGGATGTGACTGCTGAAAGTACCATAGAGGTTAGTGCTTTACTCTTGGTCCCTCCCTACCTTAAACACTTTTTCATCGTTGTATATATATGTTATGCTTCTATTTTACAATAGGAATGGAGGTTCATCTTTTCAGTGAACTGCTTGAACTTCTACTTATTTTATTTGCCATTGTTCAAGCCTCCTTGGTCTAATTCTTCCACTGCTTACTTCAACTTTCTTTGGAGGGCTCTAATTCATCCTTGTAGTAGCTGAAAATTGAGTCTCAGGACAAGAATGTCATAAGCTTTTGATTTAATTCATATAATTAAACTTCTTCTCAATGATATGGTGTGTTAAATTTCATTTATTTGGTAGCTACTCTCAGCACCCTTATACTAACAGCACATGTGTACTTTTAGTCTTTAATGCTTCTCTGGGTAACCTGATTTTATTTCGTTTTCAGGCATCTGCAAAGTCTATACAAGAAAAATATGGCTCTCTGAACCTTCTCATTAATGCTTCTGGCATCCTTTCAATACCGAATGTGTTACAACCAGGTAGGAATTTTGTGTTTCCATTGCTTGAAAAATGACTTAAATCTTAGGAGCGATGGGATGCCCACTCTCTCTATAAATTCTAGACACCATTTCAGTTGAATAAATGTAATTTCCCTGGTTTCTAGTGCAGAAACAACATTGAGCAAAGTAGAAAAGTCATCCCTGACGCTTGCTTATGAGGTTAATGCTGTGGGGCCTATACTGGTGATCAAGGTATGCAGAAGCAAATTTTGTGTGATAATACTAGTCTGCAAAATAGTTCATCTTCTAAAAGAATTCAGTTTCTGCATTGACGTAAGCATTTCTAGTCGTGACATATACATTATGTGGATACATCATCTTAATTTATCATAGATTCAATTATAATTCTTCTGTCGAAACAATACCACAATTAAGGAAGAGGCTCTCTACTATAATTTGGCCTAGTAGATGAACTTTTGGAGGAAGCATTAGAAAGAGCACATTCATCAGCTTTTACCGTGTCCTTATATATGTAATAACGTATGAGAAGGAATAAGTATAAACACTTGGTTGCTTATTGAGTTGAGTATCTTCAGGTACTAGTTGCCATTCACATGCAATGAACAAAAGATAATCATGTATTTTGAGATTAAGCTTGAAATATGGTTTCTTCATCACCACACTGTTTCTATCTTGGGCTTGATGATTCAGCGTATCTGAAGATGTACATATTTGGCATTTGCAGCACATGTGGCCTCTTCTGAGGGCTGGAGGAGGCCTTGGGACTGAAAGGGATGTTGCAGTGGTTGCTAATTTAAGTGCCAGGGTGGGATCAATTGGAGATAACCGCCTAGGGGGTTGGCACTCGTATCGAGCTTCTAAGGCTGCTCTAAACCAGTGTGCGTTTTCTTCTCCCTGCGAATGAATTTCTTGATATATGGATTAAATGGTCCTTTTGACATTTTGGTATCCTTAGAGCTAAAAACTCCGTATGGATTTTATTATAACTTGGCTAGTGGTTGTTATTACCTT
>STGP01005727.1:0-16917 GCA_004918865.1 Caryocar brasiliense | reverse complement strand
CCTTGACCAGGATAAATGGACTTAAACAAAAAAAGTTTTTGGTTTAAGTCATGTGGAACAAAAATGACATAAGGATAAAGACATATGGTCTTGCCGTCAGGGATTTGACATTTACTATGGCCCTAGCAAGATTGAGATCTTTTAATGAAGGGGTTATAGATGTTGTATTACACGTAGTGCATTATACATGTCGCATTTCTATGCAGATGCAATTACATTTGTAGGAGTACTGATTGGGCATCACTACTCCGAAAAATTGTTACTTCTATTTGTTTCCATGATTAGTATGGGATACTAATAATTTATGAAGTAGTGAGTTACTTGCTATTCGATATGGGTTGTCGAGACAAACATAATGGACACTTAGATTATGAATAGGTCAAGCATGTAATACCTAGTGATGATCACAGGGTGAGTTTACTTAATGTCATTGATCATCAACTAAAATCATAATAGTAAATATAGTTCTTAGACCTAAGATGATATTATTATCTCATGCATATGTGATTAGCATTTATTACTGCTTACCTACTCGTGCTCATCACATACGGGTATACGGCTTTTAATGGCACTAGTCAGTTATGTATAGAGGTACATAGTCATCAAGATATGATTCATTATCTCAAAGAAAACGGAGTTAAGGTCTTATGGCTTTTGGTCATTCGTGATAAAAAAAATTTTTAACCAGGATAAATGGACTTAAACAGAAAGAGTTTTTTGGTTTAAGTCATTTAGATTAAGAATGATATAAGGACAAAGCCATATGGTCTTGCCGTCAGGGATTTGACACTTACCGTGGCCCTAACGAGATTGGTATCTTCGAATGAAAGGATTTGAGTGCATGATAATTATGATATTGGTTCACATGAATGTGATTAATCGTCCCGTATATTCATTGCTAATTGGATAGTCATG
This sequence comes from Caryocar brasiliense, assembly GCA_004918865.1. Lineage (NCBI taxonomy): Eukaryota > Viridiplantae > Streptophyta > Magnoliopsida > Malpighiales > Caryocaraceae > Caryocar > Caryocar brasiliense. Next base: position 16,002 of record STGP01005727.1, on the reverse strand, counting down.
ACACATTGTGCTAAATGTCAATCGTGACTTATAAGAACCCAGAATAATTTGAGAATTTTACCCTATGTACAGAACGACGATTCCAGTAATGTTAAATTTGCATTGATATTATAATCTCATTGCTAATTAGTAGTGAACTTATTAAGTCATACAATATTAACATGTTTTAGTCGTTAAGCAAATTAATTATAGTTAAATCCATTTGACTTATAATTAATTCGGGAATTCAGCTTGCAATTAAATTTGCAAGGTTCCTAGCATGTCTTGAAGTTGAATTCAACATTTGAAGTGAGGTTATATAATATACATTTATATGAGATATAAATATTAGAATCATTATACGATAAATAGGCTTGACTTAGAAACTCCAGTATGGAAGGCCCAAGTCAAGACAGTCTCGATTTGGGTAGATTATGTGGTGTTTTGATTTGAAAGGGCCAGCTCTATAGGTCATGGTAACCATGAGATGGTAATAGGCTAACTGATAGCATATTATAATATATTATATCCATTTGTAAAGTCAAAAAGGCTAGCCTTAGACCAAACCCAAAAAGAGTCCATTACGATGAATTGTTTTGGACTAGTCTAACAGCTTAGGGCCTTAGGACCGTAGGGTTTATTTATAATCAGTTATAGGGCTAATTATAACAACATTACGTTCATCTTAGCAGCTACGAAAAGTTTTCTCATTAGCAAAGAAAGAAACCCGTAATAGCAAAAAAAACCACCAAAACTAATATCAACGATCACTAAAACGTGATTGTTTTAACCTAAAACGACCACCAAACGTTAACCCATCAATTCTCCATCATTGGGCAGTGTTTATAACGCATTTGAAGGCACGAGGATAGGTAGTTCATGGTCATTCATGGCTGAAACGCATCCAATAGACAAGCTAAAGGTAATACATGTGTGTTACTCAGACAATGATTGTGTTTTCACGCAATTAGGTAATGTTTTCCATTCATTCTACGGATGATTTAATTTTAAACATACATAAATCATCGGAGGCTGATCAACCAAGTATAGTTTGTGTGAATGATGATTGTTTTATTATTTTTATGCACGTTTCTATCATTTCCACTTTCACTACCAAATGACTAAGTTCCCCACATAACAAAATATAAGAAAGTAAAATTACACATTTATACCTTATTTCGGTATTTCTAATTTGTTTCCTTGTCAAAGTTTAACTATTATTATGCACATTTATGCTTTGACCATTGAGATTGTGATTTATAAATAAACATTTTCAAACAATAGTTTTCATTATCATTATCTTTTCTCAATTTAGAATGATTAAAACGTTTCTTGAATGTGTATTCCTCCATAAATCTCATACAAATTAGATCATCATTGTATCATCTTGTTAAAATATCCATTTATATCACAAAATAACTTAACATCGGATCATTTTATCAAATGGCTAATTACATGCATCAAAATTATAATGACCTCAATATCATCTAAATACACAAAAAGAAAAAAGAAAAAAAAAAAACCCTTTCCATACCTTTTCTCATCATTTTCTATTTCAACCCTTATTTGAGGTTTACTTAACAAATTTGACCAATAGACGATCAAGATTTGGGATAAAGTTTGACCATATTTCATCTATTTTTTAAAAAATTTATCCTTTGTCATCCCTTTTAAACCTACTAATTTTTTTTTTTATAATTTTACCTTATATAAGGATTGCCTCCCACACTAAGAGTGGCTTGGATAATACTTAAATATTATGAAAGGTAAGGTGATTTCTAACATTCAGACAGTACAAGTTTATCACATTTTAATGCCCAATAAAAATTGGGGCCTTCTCCTCTTAATTGACGTGAGGAAAAATGTTCAAAGATACTTGTTGCATGAAAATGTACTTCAAATTTGAGGGCTACTCTATATGGTCAATGAAAAGGATATTGCGAAGAAAATAATTATGAGACTCCAAATTAAGGTGGGGTTACGCTATTTGAGAACTTAAAGGGATTTTCTTAGAAAAGAAAAAAAAAGAAAAACAAAGAAAAAAGCCCGCTAAACAACAATCTCAAAGTGATGAAAGAAAGTCTAGGTAAAAGTTATGGCAAATGATGAAACAATGATGTTATAGCGTGATATTTCGAGCTATACTTTGGAGCAAAAATTACCACTCATGACTTACACTCTTCATTGATTTGGTTACAAGTAAACCTTAGTCTATTTGACCCTGAAACACATTTTTAGGCTTTTATCTCCTTTTCTTTCGTAACCATAAACCCAGCCACATTACAAGCTGAATAAAAATTTATTCTGATCAAAGATTGATTGTCTCAAAGTTCAAATTTAAATAAATCTACTCTTTTCTTGATCAAATGTACCCAAATCTATTGACATTCATTGACTCTCACAAAAAAATAAAAAAAAAACAGAAAAAGGGCTTTATGACTAGATTGTATAAATGAACCATTCATTAAAATGTTACAATATTCAATTACCTATGTTTTGACCGCCTAAAAAGTGACAAAAATATGCATTCCTTTCAACTCCGTCAAGTTATATTTAGAAAATATGAACTTCACTTTTCTTTCCAAAGATCCACATTGTACATCTTTTTGAAAGACATTTAATTATTCAAGATTGAGAAAATAAAATTGTTTTTATACCAATCATGATGAGAGAAGTATATTTGGCATAATCACCATTAAATGGTAATAATAAAATAAATACAAAATTCCTTTTGGGCATCAATACAGGTTGTTTGCTCGATTGAAAAATGTGAAAGTTGTTGGCCTTATTCAAACTCTCCCAAATTTTCTAAATGTCTTCAAGAGATGAATGTTGTAGTTGATTACATGAGAGGTCCAAAATTCCCACCAATATTATTGTGACTTCCCGATCCTTTCCAAGTTAACATTCCACAAACTTTTCCTCCTCCTAAGTTTGGTATGCTATAGAGTTGAAATAGTTTCATCTCCATCAATTTGGTCTTTAAACTTGAATCAATCTTTGTTTAAATCATTTTTCTCATCATACTGGTGGGCTTGAGCCCCATTTTTCTTCGTTCCTTTCAAATTGAGTTAATCTTTGTTTAAATCGTTCCTTTTATCATATTGGGGGCTTATGCCTTATATTTCTTCATTTCTGTCTTTCAATTCTCCTGCAGTAATTATATGCCAATTACATTTCTCTTTACCTTTCATCTAAATCCTTTTCACATACTAAGGGGTTTGATGTTCCTTCTTCATTTCATCATTTTAGGGTATTGATGTTACGTTATCATACATTTAGGAGCTGTTTGGGCATATTTTTATGGCTCCTCATCTCATTCTCACATCACTTAGGAATTGTTTGGGCAGATTTTTGGCACTCCCCATCCTATTTCAATGCCATATAGCAGTTGTTTGGGCATATTTTTTGCTGCTCCTTATCTCATTTTCACACCACTTAAGAGTTATTTGGACATATTTTGTGCCACTCCTCATCCCATTTCTATACAACGTAGGAGTTGGTTGGGCATATTTTTTACCACTCGACATCCCATTTCCATACCACTTAGGAGTTATTTGAACATATACTTTACTACTCCTTATCTCATTTCTATACCACTTAGGAGTTGTTTGGGTATATTTTTTGTCACTCCTCATCCGATTTCTATACCATTTGGGAGTTGTTTGGGCATATTTTTTGCTGCTCATGTCATTTTTATATATTTTGGAGTTGATTAGGCATTACGCCACTTCGTATGTATTTAGGAATTGATTGAGTTATTTTTGCCACTCCTCATTTCATTTCATGCATTTAGGAGTTGATTGGGCATATTTTTTACCACTCCTCATATTATTTTCATATTTTTCATTAGTCATTGGACATTAAGTCGCTCTGCATTTCATTTCATACATTTAAGAGTTGATTAGGTATTTTTGCCGCTCCTGATTACATTGTCATCACACCACTCTATATTGCATTACAGTTGAATCTTTACATTTTGATTTATTCAATTACGATTATTTTGTCTTTACTTGTTTTGTTTAAATTATTTATATGTTGATGTTTCATGTTTGTTCCACGTGAAAATTTGTGTATGCTTTCTCCATATGAGAATTTGTTCAATTACTATGCGTGGTCTGTAGTTGCCACTAAACAAAGTCCCATGGTTTTTTTACAAATTTGTTGTATTCTTTTGATTAAAAGAATAGACTAATAAGGACTACTGTAAATACTAAATTTTATTCAAGTAACTATGGATATTTGTTGATTTTTATTGTTAATCTTATATTTTACGTCTATTTTTAATACTGTTGTCTTAATCTCATTTTTACGTCCAAGTCTTTGCTAATACTAGATCAATACCAACTAAAACAGTCTCATATCTACACGCCCCCTAATATAAAAGATGATTGCTTGTGTAAGAGAGACAATATTTACACGTTAGACTTACCTTTTTCTCATATTATGTATTTCATACACATCTATTGTGTGTTTCCCATATAAGACTTTAGCTGATAAAAAATAGTTGGTAAATGAATACAATGACAAACATTTAAATTCATCCATGTCAAACAAATAAAATCATAAACAATAATTTATAAATATTATATGCTATATAACTCTAATAATCAAACATCTCCTAGAAATTCTTCTCTTGTAATGAGCTTTGTTAAGGGATCAACTACTATTTAATACATAAAAATGTATTTTAACAACATTTCTTTAAGTTAAGAAATTGTACTTAGTATCAATGTATTGGGTTCTTTTATGATACTTAAGATCCTTTGTGTATGCCATCACCACTTGACTATTATAGTATATTGCTAAAAGATTGCTTATTTTCTTCAAAATTTTCAGATGCTATAAAAATCTTCTTAACCAAATAGCTTCTTATATAGTAATAAACTCTTATTATCACATATACTTAAATATATATAGGAAATCATACATAAATCACATATTCATATAATGACACAAACGAATTGTGTAGTGGAAACATACTTGATGAATAGCTAGGATTCATAAATTCACAGATCTTTTTGCCTTTGACTTGAATTACAAACGGATACTATTAATTGTTCGTCGAGAAAAGGCAACTAGTATCTCCTCAATGTCCATGCTCTATGACCTAAGAGACTGTTGGTGATTCTCCTAAAGATTGCTAATTTTATGAATACGCTCGTTATGAGAAACTCATTATTTTTCTCTCTATAATTTTTGCAGTATATTTCTTACATCACTTTTTCTGTAGAGAAAGCCTTTCTTTTATAATCAAAAGAATTGAAGTCACATAGACTTTTAATTAGTATTAGAACCCCACAATTAGATATCTTTTCAACTTATAATATGATATTTTACTTTAAATTAATTAATAATTTAATGTGGATAATCAACTAATAATTATCCAATACCTCCCATTTTATCCACATTAAAATCATCTGTTAATGTTCTTATCAACAATTAGCAAGAATCTCTTCGTGTAGGAAATAGAGCGTGTGACTGGACAAAGCGTCAGTAGGTGGTAAGGATCTATATTAAGCAATCATCAAACTAACATAAGCCGCATTATAAATGGAGTAGTTGCCATACCCCAGATCAATTTTGTTAGCATCAAATCAAGGATCTCAATTCCTTACAAACAATGCTCCCATTTGATTTAATCTTAGGACTTGTGACTTATGATTATCAATTATGCTTATTTGATAATCACCTGGACTATGAATCACAATACTTATGCAAACTACTAATTGTCTTTCCCCACTGCTCATAACAATCAATTTGGATTCAAACACATGCCTAGCATGGTCCGCTGGGATGTATTAATGTCATATCCCTTAGATATCATTCTAAGTTGTGACATCTAGTCCAAACTTCATAACATAGGTTTAGGTTTAAGAGCATAAATAATTAGGCCTCACATAGTGACAAAGAGGGAAAAGATCATGTTACTTACCTATGTGATCACAAAAAGCACATACAGTATAATTCGTATGCTATGACGGAACTCCCACTCAATGGATCATGTCACTCTCTAACAGCATATGATTCTTGTCTAAATACTCTTTAGGCATCAAACCCAAGTTATATTTGCCAAAACATAACTCCAAATACTTTTGCTCATAACTTGTCGACTTCTAACAGACTTAAGTAAATTGTCACTAAGAGTACTTACTCCTAAAAGATGTAAGGGTCTCTTCATTCATATGACTTCTTGTACATAACAAGAACAAGTTATAGTTGACAATGCTAGCAAAAATATTTCCTTATGCATTAAGAAATAGATGCTCCTCTAAGCATAATCGCTATATCCTTTTAATTCCATCTCACTTTTTTGGTAATAAAGGACATAATTATTAGTACCACAAAGATACCGTAATATCTTTTTAACCACTTGCCTATGAGTAGGTCCTAAATTGCTTTGGTAATGACATACCAAGCTAACTACAAAAGAGATATATAGGTATATAGAAAACATCACATACATCAAACTCCCAATTGCATTTATATATGGAATACTTTCCATCCTTTTCTTCTCTTCTTTAGTTTTTTGGACGATGATCTAGACTTAGCTTTTGCCCTTTATCAATTGATGTACCAATTGGGTTACTATTATTCATTTGAAATTGTTCTAAAATTATTTTTATTTAGGTTTCTTATAACAAACCAAGAATACCTTTAGAACAGTGCCAAACAATTATTATGCTAAGTACAAAACTGGCTTCCCATATCCTTCATCTTAAAATTAGAGAATAACCATTCTTTAGTAGTGTTAATGACATCCAAGTTGTTCCCTGCTATGTCATTGACATATAATGAGAAAAATAATATTCCCTTAAAAGTGTTTTTAATATAAACATAGTGGTGTTCTTCTATTATGACTAACTTTCCACTAAGGAATGTTATCTTTACATCTATTTAAAATAATTCTAAATCTAAATGGGCTATTATGGCAAGGATCACGTGAATGGAAACAATTCTCACCACATAAAAAAATGCCTCATCATAATTTATACCTTCTGCTTGGATATAGCCTTTTTTTACAAATCAGGCCTTATATTTCTCAAGTGATATATCCGTATTGCAGTTAACTTTTAGAACCTGTTTATTCCCAATAGTTTTACGCCCTAGTAGAACGACTAACTCTCACACATTGTTTTTAGCTATAGAGTCAATCATAGCTTTCATAGTAACTAACCATTTATCTCGAATAGATGATGATAAAACTTCTCATAAAAAAGTACGTTTATCCTCATCTAGTGAAATACCATAGAGTCAATCCCATCCTTCATAGCAGCTAACCATTTATCTCAAACAAATGATGATAAACCTTCTCGTAAAGAAGTAGGTTTATCCTCATTAGTGAAATACCATTGAAAGCCTCGTTTTCACTCTGAAAATGCCGATGTGGAACGTATCCATGTACACTATTACATAATTAAGAGCTTTTAGAACTGAAATTCTCTACCATTGGTGTGCTCCCACTATTGGGTGCACTTGTAGTAGAGATACTCTTACTATTTTTGGTGATATTTAATTGAGTTTCAATTTCCACACCTTCACCAAAGGATTATGAAATCTCTTCTTGTAACTCATACAAGTAAAGATCCTTTCGTATTTCACCTATACTTGGAAATTCATCCTTAATGAATTCCATATTTTGAGATTTAGTTTTTCACATATCTCATCTAGAAGTTCACCATATATTATATATCATTTCAAAAATTTAAGATATCTAATGAATGCCCGTTTATTTGCTTTTGGCCTAAGTTTGCCAAAATTATGGGTTGGCTTGTAAACAAATCCAACCGATCCCCATGGTCACAAATATCATAAATTAGGCTAATACCCAATCCATAACTCATATGGAGTAGAGGATATCGACTTACTAAGTACTAAGTTAAGTATATCAATAGCAGTTAACAAAGCATCTCCCAAAAACTTAATTAAGATATTAGCCTACGCTATCATTGACCTAACTATATCTAATAAGGTGTAATTCTTACGTTCAACAATATCATTTTGTTACGATGTCCTAGGAATCGCTAGCTACCTATATATTCCTTTTTCTTCACAGTAAGCCTTGAACCGATCAAACAAATAAATGTGAGAAATAATATGCATCATGCCATGCCTATACATTCATTGGATCACAAATGTCCAAATGCACTACCCCTAAAAGATGAGTGGCTCTAATCGCCTTACCAAAAGGCTTTTTACTTGTTTTTACTGCTAAGCAAGACTCACAGATAAGAACAATGACTTTCGTTATAAGCTCCAATAAGCCATATTTTGTTAATCGGTTTATCCTGTCCTGTCTAATGTATATAAAACTATAGTGCCATAAAATAGATTCAGAATTAGTATACGAAACACTAATAAAAACATAATCAAATTTGTTATCATCCAAATCCAAATAAAAGAAACCATTTTTCAATATGCCATGTGCAAATAATGGTCGCTTATCATAAAAATCCAAACCATTACTACTAAAGTGAAAAGAATATCCTAAGGAAACTATTGTTATAACTGAAAATAGATTACTATGAATCCTAAGTGCATAATGTACATCATGTAGTAGCAACGCATGCCTACTACGCATCCTTAGTTAGTACAAAATTATACCAAGAACTTCTTCTCTTGAATCTTTCCAAGAGTGACATACTGAGAACCTACCAAAACTCGATGGTAATCTACAAAATCAACTCTATCTCTCAAGACGTGTTTGTTTACATATACGTCAACAATCCAATCAAAAATAAATTTAGCAACTAATGCATGTGCATAAACTAAATCGTAAATAGAATTGGGAGAAGCATATTCCTTCTTTTTATAGTTATAACACTTGAATCCACATGAATTCTTTACATGCCTAGTCTACTTGGCTAGCTTGGTTTTAATGGGCTTCCTAATAACCTCATCTTTCTTCACGTGTTTAGGCCTACTCTTTTGTGCTCCTTGTTTCCTCGCATGAGTTACATGGACAACCACTTTAGACGCCTTTTGATATTTAGCTTCTAACTTAAGATATCGTGATATATCACTAAAAATGTTAATATTCTCGTTATAAATTATAAGGAACTTCATCTGGAACCATTCAATGTTTAAGAGTGAACGAATCATAACCAGAACCACTTGTTCATCACTAAGATCAATGCCAGTTTCTTTAAAATCCCTAATTGTCTTGTTAGAAATAACTTGAAACGTAGAACGAATTCAAATCAAGAAAAGAGAATACAACAAGAAAAGCAAAAAAATATATATATATTGACAAGGAAAGTGGATTTATTACAACCCAATTTGTTGCTTACACAACTAGAACAACGTAACATCTTGCACCAAAAAAAATAAAAAAGAACAACGTAACATCCTTCACTGAGATCAGAATCGGCTCAATCGATTCATGGTGAAAAATTCCAAAATTAGGAATTAAAGACTCGATTGTGGCTAAGGGAAGGTACGACCCAGGTTTGATTGAAGAAGGAATCAGGCCTATGAAAGGTCGAGTTAAGGATTAGAGTGTCACGTGGGAAGGGCGATGGTCAATCTAATTACGTTGGAGGTCCATTTTGCTTTTTATGGGTTTTTTCAGTGAAGAAGTACACATTATGGACATAGAAAGAAGAAAGCTCCATGAACCCCCAAAAAAAAAAAAAAAGAAGCCATAAAAGTACTACCTTGAAATGCTTGGGTTATTCAGCCCCAGCGTCAGGATCAAACGCCAACATTTGACCTGACCCACATATAGGAAATGGGGCTACAATTACAGAGCTTTCCTTATCCTTTCGTTTATCTTTTTTTGTCCATAAATGAATTACCGAACATTAGGCGTATTCCCTGTAACCAGACAAATTTCTAACCATGCATGTGGATCATGTGTTTATGTGCTTTAGCAGCAATAATGACAAAGGGGAATCATGTAATCCGGTTGGAAAAAGAGTTTAATTCTTATATGTGAAAGTTAATACGAAAATATTATATGGAAAAAAAAAAATTTAAAGGGCACCGGGCGCCCAATGAATTCACCAGCTAATCTTAGGCCATAACATTTGCAGATTTTGAACCAATTTTATATTAGTGCATATGGTTGTCAAACAAACATCTTTATATCACGGGAAGATTTGGGTTTCTCTGCTGTTTGCTTTTCCTGTAGCATACTTCCCTGATTTACCATAACATCCGTGCAATACTGTATCGAGCATTAGGCACTATAATGTTGTTGATTCAGGCTATTAACATACACAGCAAGAATGTCCCTCTTACATCATATAAACCCCCGTATATAGGATTGACATTCATATACGAACGTTGTAAAACACTTTGAAAGAATGTGTCAGATTGAGAACAAAAAAAAAGAGGAATCGTGCAAGTCAAGGTCTCAAGATCGTCGATGTGATTGTGATGCTACTCCATCAACAAAAGCCATTGCACGTGTTACATTGCAGTAATTTCTTGATCCTAGGTTGACAGTGAAATGCAGTCGCAACTCATTTGTGTTTACTAGTGTATAGGCTAATAAATGAAGTCGTTTTTGTTTAAATTTAAAATTATCACTTGAAACGTATAAATTTTTAATTTTTTTAATAAAATATATTTTTTAAAAATTAAATTTATATTCCCTAACTTACCACCTCAACCAAACTTGCAGTATCGATTTACTGTTATTGATTTCCCATCAACAGAAACTAAGACTACCCTTCACCTGTCAAAAAGAAGAGAAATCCTAAAACAATATAATTCAAGAATGAGGACATCATCATTGCATCAATAGCTTGCGCATGGGAGAACTATAGAAACTTCACCTTGCTGATTAGGCAACAAAAATCTCCACAAATCTATCTACATACAAAGACCAAAAAGGGAACCCCCAAAAAATGGGGCAAATATTGAGTTGCATGTAATCTCCTCCTTTGAAATACAAGGTGAAGCCAACTAGCCAAGGAGCACATCAACACCCAGAAAGGGGCGAAAACTGGGAAGAGGAAGGAAAATAAAAATAAGAGACCTCTAGCGATTAGGTGTTCCCTGTGACTCATCACTCAGTCTTACTCACTCCAGCAAATAAGCATGACAACACATCTCCTGATTATGTATAGCCTACCTCTTCCTTCCCTCAGCAAACCACCAAGTCCTTTATTAGATGACAACCTTTTCTTGGAATCTCCAATAGTATTACTTTTCATCTTCATCTTTGGCCTTCAATTGATGTGGCTTAATTCTCCTGAATGTTTCGATAATGGCTTCCTTTTGCCCCTCCTCTTGTTCTCGGCGTTTTAGCGATGTAACGAATGATTGAAACTTGAAAGGAACGACAAGGCTGGCTCTTCTTATAGGGAAGATGGCATATGGTCCAAGCTCACAAGGCCCCACTGAAAGAACCAAAATGTGGTCCATCAAGGCTTATTTATAATGATCCTATTATCACCAGCCACTGCACTTTGGGTCCCTCCAAGCTCCAAATCACTGGCAAGCAATACGTGCAAGACATGGAATGTATTAGAGATGAGACAAATGGTCCACTTTGTTATCCTTTAAAAAGAGTGCCATTGAGAAATTAGGATAATTTAATGTAATCAAAATGCCAGATAAATTTGCGCAAACGGAGACCGAGGAGATTCCAGAGTTCGAGCGAGAGTCAAAAAAAATTTCAAAATTTTTTTTTATTATATTACTTTATATATATAAACGAATTATGTAAAATTTTAAATAAAAAAAATTTAATATAATTTTTTTTATTTATAAAATTTAAACATAATACTTGAACATAAAGTAAAAAATTTCAAAATTTTGATTGTCAGGCGTGTGACGATCGTACAGCGCCATAAATATCCAGAAACCTAACTTTCATGCCCCGAAGACCAGTCAAAGATACATAATGCACTTAAGACTCTCGACTTACAAGACATATAGTCCACGGACTAGACCTAATATCATTGGTTAATCCAAATAGCAACATTGACGTGTCAAATTCCACGTTCAGTGTACACATGACATTTCCCCCACGTTCACTACCTTTTGAAGTACTAAGCTCTGGCTGACGGGATTTTAGTGGAGTTCAAGAATTCTATCATGAGCCAGCGAACCCAAAGTGAGTGGGTTTTATTTGTCAACAACTCACGAGGAGGTCCCCAAAGCTTTGGCAAAGTTTCTACATTTTGACATTAATAGAAATAGATAAGACCTAGCCATGCGGTACGGACAGGATCCAGAGTCCACGTGATATTCACGTGACAGACATGGTTCGTGTCCGTGGCACGGAAGACAACCTAGTTTATGAATGTGTTTTTGAGCCACATTCTTTGAACCCTTCTACCATGGCCTCTATTTTGTGTATGGGTTCCCTCTGTTAGTGGGTGCGTCACATCGCTTTCCCTGTTCTGGGTAGAACCAGGACCCGCTCCTTGTTGCTGCTTTAATTAACTAGGAGTTTACTGTTCTAGTAAGAAAAGAAGAATGATGTAGCATCTTTACTTTTACATTCATAAACTCTTCTAAATAAGGCATCCAAAATAATAGTTTATTTTTTTTAATTTATAATAATAAAATTCGAATATGAGAGATTCTTTTATTCTCTTTATTAATAAATTAAAAAAATTTTCCCCAAAAATATCAGTTTATTTATGGATGGCTAACAATGACCAAACTTGCCCATAATTTTTCCTACACAGACCAATTACTTCATCTTTTTCAACGTTCTGATTACTGACGAATAATTCCAAAAAAACAAAGTGGAGTACCAGATACTACGTACCAAAGTGCTAAAGTTGTACTAGGCTGCTCCTGGACCTCATAAGCTTACAACGGAGGAAAACGAATAGAATAAATACATAATATTGTTCATGATTAGAGGATGGACGACGGCAATACTCACAACAACACGGACAAGAACAGTCTACTTCCAGCAGATTGGCAAAAGAAACCTTCCAAGTCGTGGAAGATCCCTAATCGGCTAAAACAGCAAGTTCAGTTAATAATTCCAGAGACGTTAAGTAGGCAAACAATTCCACAAAACTGCTTTTTTATATCCTTGTATACTCATAAAACCCTACCTTTTAAGTCCTTTCTTCGGGCATTATCTTCACCTTTTAAAACTGCATACTGTGCGGATCAATCTCTCTGTGTACCCAAAAACTTTTCAGGCAAACGTTAACCAAGCCGGACCCTACCCGAGAGGGACCTTACAAAAGTTACACTTGGTGAATTTGTGTCAAAACTTACATTAATGCTGAAACCGCCGAGCCACAACTGACGACGTACAACAGGACACATGTAGAGGGCACACGCAATGAACCTATTGAGTGCAAGATGATAAGAAGTCAAAAGTTTGACCACCCTATCCTCCACCTGTGACACGACACCCAAATGACAACTGTCTACCAAATACTGTATCACTGCAAAACTTGTTCCTATCCTTTGATAGCTCCTCTTCCTCTGAAGTTCTATCAAGGAAAGATTTGAATAGAAGCAGACTAACTTTAATGAAGCGGTAAACAGTAATATCAAGCTCTAAGCCACAGTATACTTCTTAAAAATGCCTTCATTCATTTCCTCAGAAAATAAATGCATGTCATAGTTTGAAGTCTGCTTGTGCAGCCATGACTGTACTGCAACTGCAAGAGTAGTTCATTCTGAGTAAAAAATATAATTGATGATAACCTTGCTTCCAAGAAACTGTAGCCAATAGCCATATTTCAAGAGTTCTGCTCTGACAGAGTTCCTGGAACTTGATGAGAAGAGCTCAAAACTGAGTTTATTGGTTAAGAACATCATATTTAACAAAAATGGATGTCGAAAATTCCATAAAAAATGGATGAACTTTTACACCATGAACTTTAATAGAGGCTAAAATGTGTGCTTCACAAACACGCCTCTGCTCCCTCACTTTTGCTACAAATAACTACATTTGGGTTCTAGTAGCATGATGTAAGATTGCAGAGAGAAGTACATAATTAGTGTGTACAGAAAACTGAAGAAAATGATTTTAGCAATGTAATGGCCTTTGCTACTTCTAATTTGGTCTGGTGTCTAGGCATGTGCTGCATAGATAAAGAAATATGTTATTTATCAGAAACTTTTTAAACCTATTTGGCACACTCTTGGAAAAAAATTAATACTTTGAAACAACACGGCTACAATTTGTAATATATGCCTTGTATAATCAACATAGGATGTTCATTGGACACACATTAAAAGAAAATCTCGAAAACATCCCCCCCCAAAAGGAATACAATATGTCATTTGTTGTATGAAGAATTCCCTACTTTCCATTTTTTAATTGTTTTCCGTTCCCGAGCATCCTGGTAGAGATTCATGCTTCCTATGATTCATTATTGACCACATGGCTTGAGATACACCAAGTCATGCAATAATACTTGTAACATATCACAATAGAAAGGTGACTACCATACACAGAATTTGGATCATTAATGATGTATAAACTTCTCATAGAAACGATGACAGAGAGTACTAGCCACTACAAACACACAAGAGACAGATGCCCAACATCATAATTCATATCTGTAAACAAAACAAATGTTTTATTATCTGTAAATAAAACAAATGTTTTATTTAAATTTGATTTAGGAAAATATTTGCTGAATTAAACAGGCATTGGCATGATGCATCTCTTCAAATTAAGCTCCTCCTATTTCCCACCATTGACAGAATGGTAGAAAACAGCAAACACGTGTAGATGTTGTACTTACAATAGATTAAAAATACACAAGAGACAAGAAAGTAGTCATAGAAAATTGTCAGGAAAAAATTACCCTCATTAAGAAATTTGAGAACTATGATTATTGGAACTTGAAAGCAGCATAGTATTTAAATCCTGAATATCCTTGAGCAAAATCTCATTCTCTAGACTCCTCTTCTCTATCTCCTTACATAAAGCTGCAATATAAAAAATTGCAAAAGATCAGTAGAAGAACATGTGAGTGTTGTCTAATATAATCACACTACAAAATCCTTGAATATCCAACCATCAATGTTAATTGCAACTAATAAAGCCTGTATGGATATAGATGTCATTGTATCTGACAGTCAGCAGAGAGTAACTTCAGTTGGTTTGTTAAGAAATATGGGATAAAAGCATCAACCTGAATATGGAACCTAAAATGAAAGAGGGAAATGAAATGCTCCATCAAATCAAGATCTGTTAGATACTGACAGGCTCAAAATGCAGAACTGAGGCAACTACATTGCAAGGACATAACAATCTTTCAGAGAACTAAGCAACTGGCTTAAAAGTTCACATTCAAGGACTGGTTCAAAATGTAAATTATTGCACACGAACACATGATATAGTGGAGAAAAATGCTTGTAAACAGTACCCAACACGAAATCAGCAATCGAGAATCAATAGTGATCACGGTGAATAGAAACAAAAGTCACCCGACTATACATCCCAACCTCAGTTCTGACTGGGTAAAAGCTTTAATCAGATTAGGAAGAAAATATGAAGCAAGTCGTTCCTGATTCAATTTTCCTCCCAGTATGGCACCAGCAAATAACTGATTCCAAACAAAAAGTTTCCCGTCCATTCAAAAGCTATCCGGCCATATATCGTTCCTCTGAATTTTGTTCCTAGGATTTACTTTGTTCCAGTTAAACAAAAGCGATGTTGATAAATCCAGGCCTGATCTTACAATAGCTACCATGGCCAGGACAGAAGAAAAGCAGGGTAAATGTTACATTCGTAAAATGCAAGAACAAAAAACGCAAAGAGATATTGAGTATGTATACATTACCAGAATTGGCATCATTAAGATCTTGAAGAACATCATCCATGAATGCCAACATTGAATTCTGCAAGGAATTGTTCTGCTGATCCATGGTATATATTTCATTCTCAAGAAACTCCTTTTCTGAAAACAAATTCACCACCTGGTCATTTTCCGCCTTGTCGACGTCCCTCTGAAATCGCAGGCAAAGTTCCGCAAACTGTTCCCTTCGGAGAATCACAACGAAAGGTGAGGTCAGTAATAAAAATAAATTGAAAAAAAAAAGAGCAATTTGTAAATGTGGAGATTTAATTTTAACCTT
>STGP01005725.1:18596-29944 GCA_004918865.1 Caryocar brasiliense | reverse complement strand
TGCACTTGAAAAGCTTTATCTCATTTTTTTTTTCATTTATAAGAGTGATGTTTTACACTAGAGGTAACATCTAAATTCTAAATTATTAATATAATTCATATTTATAACATGTGATTACGATAGTGACTTGTAAAACAAGTGATTTTAAGTAGATCTTGGCTAAATAAATGACTTTAATTCATTATAATGCAAGAAGTGCATTTTAATTTTAGAAATAATGACTTCTAAGATAGAAATTCATTTTTCCAACATTGTTATCAAAGCTTTGTTATTTGTTTTCAAGTGTTTTACATAATCTTTAAGTGAATTTTGTGATAAATCATGTTAATTCATGATTAACTATTCTATCAAAAAGCTGTTGAATAAGGTAACTTCAAATCAATTTAAAATCTTGCATGTTATAAGTGTATGAACATTATATATATTTCTAGAAAGTATGTAATTCAAACTATAACATGTAATTAGTGTTGAACATTATATGAATGCACATGGGAGATATAGGTCTACAAAGATAGTAAGTCAAAACAATCAAAAATTTACCTTTTTAATATTTAAACTCAATTATTCCTTAAATGTTGAATAATTTGGAAATTGACTAAAGAAATGAATGAGTAAAATCTCTATGAATGATTTTGGAGAAGATGGTGAAAAAAGTCACTGTCTAAATGGAATAAGGATAGCCCGTGTAATTCTCTAGGAAACACGAGCAAGCCATATTTCTATAAATTTACAAAATTCTACAGAACTTGATAACAGCACAGGCATGTTATTTTATACGAACAGACCGTGTAGTCTTTTGTTTCTTCGAAAATGGGTTTTGGATTTATATGGGCAGGCCATGTTTTAATTTTGTTTACAATTGCATAAAACAAATTTACACGATTAGGCCATGTAAGTGAAGGAAAAACACGGGTAGACCGTATAATATAAATAGAATCAAAAGTTAAAAACACGGTTAGGCTGTGTAACAAAAAAATAAAAAACACAACCGTGTGATAGTAACATAATCTGGCTGTGTAAACCTAAAGAGATTACAAGGGCTATGTAAATGAAACAAAACTAAAAAACACCTTACATGGCTTGACTGTGTAATTCATTCTCAAAGAATTTTTTAGATTTTTTTAGGGGATTTTGTTTCTAAGATGTTTTAATAAGCATATTTAATTATTAATATAGGATTAATGTTACAAATTAAGATTAAAAAGGTCATAAATCTTAGTGACTTGAAGTTTATATTCTTATTCAATATTTGTTATAGAATGTGTTTTGACTTATTCTTAAATTATATACAATTTGATATGTGAATCTTTATATGATTAATTATGTTGAGTATGTTATATGTTAGTACTTAAATGATGATTGGGAACATAGTGAACTTTCAATTTTAAGGCTTATATGTAATATATTTGACATGATTGATTCATATAAATATTAGTATGTATATGAATAGATTTGTCTGATTATTTGTAAGAATACGTCCCTTATTTTTTGCATACTGCATTTGTTTTATATACCAGCATCAAGCTTAACAAATGTAATAAGCTTGATGGAAATAATTATGAGATTTGGAGCATAAAAATCTAATATAGGATAGAAGAGTAAGAGGTTCTCAAGGCTCTAAACATATTCATGGATGTACTCGAAAAGGGTACCTTGTCTCAAGTGAGACGAGATAAGAAAGTCTATGAGGCTTTGAGGAAAAAAAGCCCATTGGCCCATATCACCTTGCTAGGTAGTATGGATGATGACATAATAAGGGAATTTAAGAAATATGAAAGTGCAAAGGACATGTGATACGCACTTAAAGATAAATTTGGTCATACTTATATGGCCAAATTAAAGGAACTAACAATCAAATTGATACATATAAGAAGTGCTCTGATCATGATATAAAAAAGCATTTACACCATATGTCGAATATGGTGAAGAATTGAGAGACGTTAGTCATGAATTGATTGACAAATAATAAGTGCAAGCTGTGATCTACTCCCTTCCCTATAATTGGGAGCATATGAAGATGCACCTCACTCACAATGTTAACATTAAAACACTGGAGAATGCTAAGCATCATTTGGAGCTTGATGATGAGTGCCTTAGCTCCAATATGGAGGGTACAAAAGTATACTAACTAGTTCTAGTTCAAAAAGTGGACGAGAATGCAAGAGGAAGCTAGGTGCTTCTAATGATGCTAAAAGGAAAGGTTAAACCTCAAAGATACCTGAGCTTAATCAATAGTGGAAGGCTCAAGGGACCTTCAAGAAGAAGAAGAAGAACTTAACAAAGATTAAGTGCTTTGATTGTAAAGTTAAAGGACACTTTGCCCGTAATTGCACCATGCAAAAGAAGGTATGTGACATTTTTACATTAAAGTGTTCAATTTACGTTACAAGTTCCATTTTTCTAATTGAATCTCATCCTTTGTAAACCATAGACTCAGAAGTAACCGACCATATAACCAAGGATCATAAAGCCTTTGTAGAATTTTGACGAATCACGCGTGGTTCAAGATTGATTTATATTAATGACAACTTCAAGGTAGAGATGCTTGGGATTGGTACATGCAAACTAGACTTGCATAGTAGATGAACCCTTTACCTATGATGTATTGTATGCAGCCAACATTCGTCGAAATTTAATGTCGATTGTAATGTTGATTAAATTAAGGTTTAACTTAAGTTTTCATAAATATGGAATTGACTTGTTTTTTATTCAAGTCTTATATGGTGCCAATCAATTCCATAATAGTCTTATTGTACTATTGGTGAACAATAATAGTAATAATAATGTTACTTTTTCCTATTTTACATCTTCTTCAAATGTGAAAGTGAATGATGTTGAATTGTGGTATACTAGGCTTGGTTATGTTGGCTAAGCCAGAATGAACCGTTTAGTCAAATAGGACTTACTCGGTAATTTAAATAAAGTAGAATTGTCTACTTGTAATTATTGCCTAGCAGAAAAAATGGCAAGAAAACTATTTGGAAAGGGTAATAAAGCCAAAGCTCCATTGTAATTAATCTACTTTAGCATTTGTGATTCTATGAATATGAAGGCAAGGTATGGTTCTAATTACTTCATCACATTTATTTATGACTTTACTCAATATGGTTATGTATACTTGATTTCTCATAAATCCGAAATGATAAGTTACTTTAATAAGTTTATGGACTTAGTTGAGAATTAATTAAACACTAAGTACAGTATTTAAGAACTGATCAAGGAAAAAAGTATTTGCCTGATCAGTTTAGATAAATATGTGATGAAAAGGAAATAGAACATTAGTTGACTATTCCTTATACACTCAACAAAATGGTGTGACAGAAAGAAGAAATAGATACTTGCTAGAAATGATTAGGTCTATAATGGCATAAGCAAGCTTACCTATCACCTATTGGGGTGTTGCTTGGCTTACCGCTACCTATGTACTTAATTTTGTGCCTTTTAAGTCAGTTACAAGTACTCCATTTGAGCAATAGACAAAACATAAACCTGATTTAACTTTATTAAAGCCTTAGATTTACACCGCTTTTGTTCACAATCCTTCCTATCGATTTTGGAAATTAGGTCCAAGGGGAAGGAAATGTATCTTTATTAGATACTCTGAACATTCTAAAGGATATGTGTTCATTGGTGAACATGAAAGTGGAACAGTAACCGAATTAGAATTACGAGATATCACATTCCTAGATAATGAGTTTCCAAGAAGGGGCGAGATAAGTTATGACTTATCATTATTTAAGATGGAGATTAGCTAGCTTCCGCAACTCAAAATCAAATAGATATACTTCCAAGTGGGAGTGCATCAGGTGATGTGGAATTAGTTCTTAATGTTACCAATAAGATTTGATGAAGCTGGTCCAAGTGTGAGTAACATGGATATTAATGACAAATCAATGTTATAATCTCAATTGCGACGATCGAGTCAACCTTACGTCCCTCGTCGTCATTTTGAGATTGAAGATGAAGTATTAATTGTTACCCCCACAAGATGATAAAGAGCCTAGAAATATAAATGAGACTCTCACATACCCCAATAAAGATAAATAGATTTAAGGTAATGGAAGAAGAAATAGAGTCTATGCACACAAACCAAGTTTGGGACTTGGTTGATTTACCTTTGGGATGCAAGGCCATAGGGAACAAGTAGTTATCAAAGTCAAGTATAAAGTCGATGGTAGTATTGAAAGATACAAAGCTCACCTTGTAGCTAATGGGTATACACAAAAGGAAGGGATTGACTATAATGAGACATTCTCAC
Organism: Caryocar brasiliense; assembly: GCA_004918865.1. Classification (NCBI taxonomy): domain Eukaryota; kingdom Viridiplantae; phylum Streptophyta; class Magnoliopsida; order Malpighiales; family Caryocaraceae; genus Caryocar; species Caryocar brasiliense. Next base: position 25,686 of record STGP01005725.1, on the reverse strand, counting down.
CTGTTGAACGGTTTACCTTTGTTAGACTAATCTTATCTCTTATGGCTAGTTTGGATCTTGAGTTATATTAAATGCATGTAAAGACCATGTTTCTCAATGGAAAACTAGAAGAATAAATCTATATGGAGCAGGCTATAGGTTTCATTGACCGTGGTCAAAAGTACAAAGTATGCTGGCTTAAAATATTAACTTGTGGTCTTAAGCAATCTTTTAGATAATGGTGCACAAGTTTTCATAACGAAATCATGTCGCTTAATTTCAATATGATTAATGAAAATCATTGCGTATATACTAAAAGATCCAAAGATAAGTTTGTGATTTTATTTTTGTATGTAGACGACATACTTATAACTAGTAGTAACATAGATTATGTCAAAGAAATTATAGGGTGGCTTTCATCTAAATTTGAGATAAAAGACATGGGTGAGGCTGCATATATTCTTGGAGTTAAGATTTTAAGAGATCGTTCAAAGAGATTGTTGTTTTTTTCACAAGAATCTTATATTAATAAGATTCTTGAATTATTTAATATGCAAGATTGCAAACCTGTTGTCACTTTTATTTATAAAGGTAAGGGTCTTAGCCAAGGGATGTGTCCTAAGACTCAATTAGAAAGGGAACAAATGAGTAAAGTTGTTTATGCCAATGTAGTTGGAAGTCTAATATACACTATGATGTGTACTAAACCCGATATTTACTATACCATTAAGCTTATAAGTAGATGTCAATCCAATCCCTGACAGAAACACTGGAAAGTGGTTAAAAGGATACTTAGGTATCTTAAAGGCACGGCTGATTATGCTTTGTGCTATCAAAGAAGGGATCTTTATTTAGATGGCTATTGTGATGCCAATTAAGAAGGTGATTTAGATGTAAGAAAATCCACCTCTAGGTATGTTTTCCTACTTAGCGATGTTGCCCTATTATGCAGCAGTAAGAAACAATCGTGCATAGCCTTATCTGTGAAAGAAGCTAAATTTGTAGCATTTTCAACTACTGTGCAAGAAGCTGTGTGGCTTAAGCACTTTTTTTATCATTTGGGAGTGCATGATAAAGTCATTGAGCCTATAACTATTAATAGTGATAGTCAAGCGACAGTAGCTTGCACTAAAAATCTCAAATACTAGGGCATGATAAAGCATATTGACATCAAATACAACTTTGTTTGAAATATAGTTGCAAACAAGGAAGCAAACATGAAGTACATTTCTACATATATTGTCGATCCCTTTACTAAACCTATTGTAATTGATGTATTTGTTAGTCATGTAAAAGCAATAAGTTTGCAGAGGATTTGATATACTTTACTATTTTTGTTTCCCAAGCATGTTTATTGTACTATACATTTGAAATAAATAAAGTTTAATTTTTAAAATCTTTGTAATTGCTTCATATATGTACTTGTTATTGATATTTATGTTTTGTACATCAAGAATGATTATGATCTAAGTTGTATACATAAATATGAGTGAATTGTATAGTATGTTGGACAACTATTAGATTGACCTATTCTCATAGGTAATCGCCTTCATTAACTTAGTGATTAATAAAGATGAGACTGTTATAAACTTTTATTATCTAGTATGATAATAATGAGGGCTTAAAGTTTATAACATGAATGTCGACATATATATGAGTTTGTATGATTATTTTTAGTCAAATGTGACTAATAAAATATGTTTATCTGTCTTAAATGCTAGATGTAAGTTTTGTTTTGTGATTATATATTTTTTCGTAGAAATGTAAACTCAAAATTAAACATTATGGTGTGTAACGATTATCTGAATAGTATTATATTGATATGGATAAGACATACGCTCAATAGGAAAGGAGAAAATACTATGATACGTGATTCATACTGCGTATGTGTAGTTCTTTACCAAATAAGGGTGAAACAAATTTGATCTAAAACAAATTAGATCTCTACTTGTTATTGTGTGAAGCTCTGAAGGTTATAAGTAATATTCATTTTGGTACCCTTATGACTCAATTTACTTTCTTTAGACTCAATTTAGTATTTGCTATCTTAGGTTGTTGCTAAAGAACCATGATTGATTCAGTTTGACGAGACAATTCTGGGAAAGCAAGTTAATTTGAGTTTGAAAGAATTGTGAGAAGGAGAAGATCATTAAGTATTATCACATTTCGTGTTCATTAATTGATCAATTATGCTTTCTTAGTGAAAATCATAATTATAAACTCATATGATTTATAAAGAGATTATAAAAGTTAAGATGTGATAAAATGATCTAGGGTATAACATATCAAGTCTACTCTTAGATTCATTATTCGAGATGTTATTTCACTCTAACAGGTGAATAACAAAAAAGCTCTCGAGGTATGCATAGGTCACACAGTTTATTTGTTATGTATGATGCTGTAAAATTATAAATGAGACTTAACCCATCATATGTAAATGGGAGATACAAGTATATATAGGCACTCATGATGCGTTATGCAAGACACATCTTTATAATTAAAAGATGCAACTATAAAGCTTACTTTATGATGAGTCATAAAGTTAATCAAGAGAAGTGTCTCTTGATTAAATGCATGCAATAACGGTTATGTCCATTAAATTATGATCATGCATAATATTATATTCATCAATTAAAAGGACATAATTAAATCAAAGATTCATAACTCTTTCACTGAAAAGTCACATGCATACAAGAGGTGTATATATATGATTATCTTAAACAAATGGTTGTGACTATTTAATTATCTATATGTCCATTATAAAGTGTTGCATGCCATACTATAAAGAAGTGGTTTAATAAAGATTCAAATCATTTCAAACACACTCAATAGAGATTCAAATCACTTCAAACACACTCACTCAAAAATTCTCTATAGAATTCTTAACCTTATAAAACCTAAGGACTTGAAAAGCTTGGTGTCTTGGAATCTAAGTACTTTATCTCATCTTTTCTCATTCATAGAAGTGATTTTCTACACGAAAGGTAACATTGAAACTGTAAATTATTAATGTAATTCGTAATTATAACATGTGATTACGTTAAGGACTTATGAAACAAGTGATTTTAAGTAGATCTTGCTAAACAAATGACTTTGATTCATTATAATAGAAGAAGTGCATTTTGATCTTATAAATAATGGCTTTTAGGATGAAAATTCATTTTTCTAACAGTTTTAATATATTAAAGATATTTTAAGTATATTATTAAGTAATATAATTTATTATTATTATTTTATTTTTATATTATAAATTTTATATAAATAAAATATAATATAATCAATTTTTACTTACATATTTTTTTAAATAATACGAGAATAGGTAAAATAATGAATGTCAATAATATATTCTCAGACGATGATACAATATAAGAAAATGTGTCAGTACCCTAAGGAGAGGAGCAAGGTGCATGTACAAGGCACATAAAGGTAATAGGGATTCAAAAGAGCAATTTCATGACCTTTAGCTGTAGAGTTTGGTAGCTGAAAAACTTTATGTATGTGCCATTATACTAGCAACAACAATGGCCAAAAGACTAAATATGGGACACATCATCCTCGTTGATTCAAGAAGGCAGTATATTCGTGTGAATTATGTAGATAATAATAAACATTTTACTTATATTACACGATATATATTACTAATGATTTTAATAAAATAAGATTTTAGATTTAAAATAAGATATTAAAATTCTAAAATTATTTCAAAAAGTGTCATGTAAATTATTATAAAAGATTCAAGATTAGGGGTACAAATGAGTTGAGTCAAAGTAAGTCGAGTTTAGATGTGTTTAAGTTTGTTTATTTATTAACCAAATTTGAACTTAAGCCTTAAAAAAAAAGAATTATTTACTAAACGAGTCGAGCTTAAACTTGTTTATTAATCGAGTTCCAATAACGAATTTCTTAACAAGTTTTTATCAAGCTGAATTGTCACATCCAAAACTTGATAAACATAACACATTTACATATAAACAAACAGATATTTACAAATATTGTTACATTATATATATCCAAATAATATATTATTATTTATAATATATAACAACATAATCTGATTTATATATATTAGAAAATTTACATATACTAAGTATAATCTTAATTTAACAGTAAATTTGTTTATTACAAACCATAATTACAAATATGAAACAAATAGAAGCATAATTTTATTTTACATGCCATGCGACGTGGTAATCTTCTCTCATATTATATGTAAGTACGACGAACACTTTAAATCAAGAGTATACTACTTTGGCTGCTGTTGAGACTATTGCTGTTCTACTAGATATGGACAACCAAAGAACCACACTTAGTAAAACTAAGTAAGTGAATAAAATATAACCAATTCAAACAAAATACTAATAATATTTTATCATAAATAAATAAATAAATAAATCACATTTATACAATTATCTAATCATCAGAAAATAATAATATTATAATCATACTAAGTACAATTATACAAATATTCATCGCATTAATAATAATCTCATCAATACCAAACATTTTATAGTTCATTATAATTATATTAAAACGTATCAGATAGCTTATCATACATCCATTTCACATAATCTTATAATTGAGTATTCTAATCATAAATTTGAAATGGATGCATAATATATTGAAAGTGACTCCTTTATGAAAGCAATTTTCGCAGAATTGATATTGGCTTAGAGTCTAGATAAGAGCTTAGAATTGAAAAGCTTGAAGGCTCTAAATCATATATGGTTGCAGCGACGCCCTTTTAGGGTTGCAGAAGTGACTAGTCCATAGACTCGTATAATACATATGATGGATGCCAGAACATTTAATCATGATGTATAAATATCAATTTATAAATTAATATAATCAACAGAATTCATAATAATAGAGTTATTATAATAATATATATATAAATGATATAAATGTTCGAAATATTTCATCATTCATAAACATACTGTTAGTTTTGCGTAGCAAAAGCATATTAGATTGCAAACAAAACTTCTCGATATATTAAAAACATATAATTAGGCCTTAAAAAACTTTTAAAGGGATCGTATCAACTTTTGATTGATTTATACAATAATAAATATATGCATACAATCATATTACATAGTTAAGAAGAAAAGATTACATCTCCTATTGCTGAATCATACGTTCGATAAAGCCTTTCCAGTGTGAAAGCTCTATCTTGTCCACACGAACTAAATCAACTAAGAATAAGCCTTTTTTTCTTGCCTTGATTCTCTAAGAGAACTCTTGTCTTTGCTGTCCCTAGGGAAAAGAATCTAGGACTAACTTAGGCTTGCTTTGGTGGATAAATTAGGTTAGTGTTTAAGGACTTTGGGAGGTCAAATTTTTTTTTTTTCAATTAAGGGCCACTTACTCTCTTTTTTTATGTCAAAAATCAGCCCACACGTCTTATTTATAAGCCCCAAAAATGTGTCTCTTGTAGAATTAAGAAAGACAATTGTGTTCCTAATTGATTTAAGTAATTATGCTCCTATTTGATTTAGGAATTTTCAAGTTTCTTATTAACTTGGAACTCTATCTTCTTAATCAAATTAGGAAGTCTTAATTAATTTCATTGTTAACCTAGGAAGTCTTTAATAGGTTGGGTTTAGTTTTTAATTAAGTCCTGATGGGCTTAAAATAATGAGTCAACCCATTAACTAATATATTATATTGTGATCTAATATATTAGCCCATAACCTTAATTAAAAATCAATCCTCCTTTAATTAAGATTCTATACTCAATTAGGATTCCATAAAGACTTTTAAATTGGGACTTTCCTAATTGGTACTTTCTTTATTTACAGTTTCCTAATTCATTAAGAAACCATATAAGCTATTCTTTTATTTATATCTTATACAAATAAAAACTTATATGATTTACACCAAACTTTTTGAACCCAGCTTCAAGATGTGCTAATAACCTTGTAACCATATTGTAAGTCTAATCCATGAATTGATTATTAATTGAACTCATTTAATCAAAATTAATTCTTTCTCAGCTTTTATTAGGTTCTATTATATGTGACTAACTAGTCCACTACTAATTGGTAATGAGATTATAATGTAAACTCCTTGACATTACCAGAAACCACTTTTCCATACTTTGGGTAAAATTTTCAAAGTATCTCTAGTTCTCATAAGTCTTGAGCAACACCTAATACAATATGTTATGACTACCTAATTATTAATGGATGATCTTCAAGCGATTATGTCATCCTGTAGAATCTTAATCATAATTACCATATACTCGAATCACTTCATTATAAGATCCTGATCTTGACAGGGTTATGGTCAATGTTTAAACCCTATCGACGAGATCATATGACTTAAACTAAAAACTCCTTTCTCGTTGTCTTAGTTTCTATTATTGATTAGTATAACTTTACCTAGAAACTCTTTTCTAGTTAAGCCTAATCACCTTGGCCAAGGACTTTATCATCAAGAATAACCGGAAGTTATAGGATTTTATGTCCGTTTACTTACGGTAATGAATCCCATCTTGAATAAATACCTACCTCCATACATAACTAACTAAAGCCACCAAAAGGTAGATACCCATGTGTGATTAATATAGGTATGTAAGCAGTGATAAACTCTAATTACCTATACATAAGATAACTGTGTCATCTTAGGTCAAAGAATTATATGCACAATTATGTTCTTAGACGATAATAAATAACATTAAGTAACTTACCATGTGACCATCATCTATGTGTCACATTTAGCCCACTTATCATATAAGTACCCACATGTTTGATTTGACATCAGATGCCAAATAACATAAGACTCACTATTCCATCTTTATTAATATATCATGCTAATCATGAAAACAAACAGAGGTGACGATCTTCTGAAGTAGTGATGTCAAAGCAAGATGCCTATGATTGTGAACATTTTAAAGTTTCAACTCTTGAGAATGAAGTATTTAATAAGTAACGCACGAACTTATATTTAACTAAATAAAACTCTTTTTATTTAAAAGAATATTTTATTTGTCCTTAATTAAGAATTTTCTGATTCAAATCTCATTTTACATATTATTCTAGGGAGTACAACTAACACATACATACACATAAATTAACTTATCATTAAATCAATCTCTCTCTCTCTCTCTCTCTCT
>STGP01005667.1:0-12790 GCA_004918865.1 Caryocar brasiliense | reverse complement strand
CTACTATACTATATTAGGAAAAACTAATTAAGACTATAATTATTATTATCTAATTAATGTAAGACAATATTCTTTATAATTATAAATAATCTAAATAAATAAGGAATATGCGGATATTTATAACACCTTTATGCAAAATTAAGGTGAAATTGTAGTTGCTAACTTGATTTTGAAACTAAAATAAGTAGAATCATCTTGTCAAAGAGACAGCTTCAGATGGAAGCAAAGCAAAGCAAAATCAGTGACACTAATATGCATGTTTATGGCGGTAATAGCGAGATAGGGTATTACAAGAGAGAATTTTGGATGGAAGTGAAGCAGAACCAATTACACCAATATAAATATCTCGAGTGGTAACGTCGAGACAGGACATTATAAGAGAGGGCTTTAGATGGAAACAAAGCAAGAAAGAGCTCTAAATGGAAGCAGAAGAGAATCGGTGGCATCAACATAAATGTTTCGGACGGTAATGTCAATATGTGACCTTACAAAGACAGAGTGATTTGGATGGAAGTAGAGCAACAGAAAGCTTTAGACGAAGACAGAGCTGAACTGAAAAATAAATGAGTAATAACCTACAAAAATAAAAGAGAAAAATAAATAGATAGAGGTAACAAATTTTTATATTACTAGCTTCAACTTTATCAGAAAATATTTTTCAATGAGATAAGGCCAGCAAGCCTTATTGAAGTCTTTAATATTGTACCTAGTAAGATACCATGATAAAATTTAAAAGATGAAAGAGAGATTTTATTATTGTGGTTGTATCTCATTAATTATACATAAACTATAACTACTATACTATATTACGAAAGACTAATTATGGTTATAATTATTATTACTTAATTTATAATTAAATAAATAAGATAATATTTTTTATAATTAATTATAAAAAATATAAATAAAAAAAGAATCTAACAGAATCAACTGAATGGATTATGTTAGAGTTTATTATTAGTGAAAATATCTAATAAGATTCTGAGTTTCATTTTATTGTTTTTTCTTTTTCCGGTAATCAGCATTCAAGAAAAATTTAACCGCTGAATAAGGGCAAACAGTAATAATGAAAGAGAAAAAGAAGGCCCAAAGTGATGATATGGATTTCCATAATCACTGTACTTAATCGTAATTATGGGGTGGACTTTTACAATGGCACAAAGATTAAAAGATCTGCTAGTTCAAGGACCACAAGTAGGATAGTGGTCTCAACCAATCATTTCACAGATGGCATAATAGACTTCTGACAGTTCTGACATTTGTTGCTCTTTGTTGCCTCGACCACATCCCAGAAATAATCTTTTGGGCACCCATAAAATCTTATCTGTTTTTATTAAGGTACATGTAAAATGTTGAGTACTATATATATTTATATGTTCTGTGGTCTCTAGGCTAAGCTTAACTTCTCTTGCTGTCCGAGACTCTGAGCTGCAACCTCATGAAGGCAACGCTGAGGTACTTAGCAGGAATTGCAGGGCCAAGTGGCTATGGCTCCAAGTCAACTGCCGACCAAGTTACTGAAGATTGTGCATCTTTAGTCCCTCCACAACTAACAGCTATCATCACTGGTAACTAGAGTTTCAAATGCTGTTATATATGAGCCATATAAGAACATGAAGACGGCCTTAAATCTGTTTCAATATCAACAATTCTCTCCTTTTGTGATGATTACTACATGGAACATCAAGTTTGATGTATCAAGATATGAAGTCTAGGCGTCTTTTTGGTTCTTTTTTTTAATCTGTTTCTTGAGGAATGTTTTATTGCTTGTTTCCTTAAGCCGGTGAGTTTTCCTTCCTTTTCTCCTTCGTTTCAACTTCTCTTTCTGCCTTCTTCTCTTTTTCTCATTTCTACAAAGGTTTCGGGTTTTTGTAGCATGGGGGACGGAGGTAGAGGGAGCTGCAAGTGCCATGGCCACAGTCTCCAGCTCCCTTCAGTTCCCATGTTTTTAATTTTGGTTCTGGCCCTTAGCCTAAGAAATCTGCTGTGTTTTGTCAAAAAATCTAGGGCATGGTGCATGCATCATTTTCTCAAGTTGATCTTTATCTTTCTTTTTGAACAAAAAAAAAAAATTGTATGCAGAATAATCTTTGGAGCACAATAGCATGTTTGGACTCTTCTGCCTGCAGCCAGCCAGTACATCCTATAAAAAATTTTCCAATTAGTGGCTCTTTTTGGTGTGGCAAGATATTGTTTTGTCTCATTTGAGTAGCTTATTTCCTCTCTTGTTGCTTCTTTTTTTTTCATATGTTCTTTCACTTCTTTTGTAGCTCAACATGAGAGATCAAATCATTCCCTGTTTACCATATTGAGATTGGAACATTTTTCCCACAAATTTCCACAACTGGGTATTTTAAAATTTCTCTTAACAAATTTCAAGAACTGGGTATTTTAAAATTTCTCTTTCTCAATTAAAAGAAATATCACATTTATTGGAAAATCACAATAAAAAATAAAAAAAAAAGTATCACATGTATCATGTACTATGGAATTTATTTTTTAAAGAAAAAGCTGAGGAGCTTTTTGACTTTGGGCCTTTGAAGGAGCAACATCAGGTATTGGAGCAGAAACTGCAACAGCATTGGCAAAGAAGGGTGTGAGAGTAGTGATTCCTGCAAGGGACCTGAAAAGGGCAGCTGAAGTGAAAGAGGTGATACAGAAAGAGAGTCCAGATGCAGAGATAATAATATTGGAGATTGATCTCAGTTCATTAGCTTCTGTGAAGAGATTTTCTGCTGATTTTCTCGCTCTAGGACTTCCCCTCAACATACTTGTGTGAGTGCACTTTTACATTCCTGTCGTTTTCTTGGGTTTTCTTCTCTTCACCAAAATTGATATTCCAAGTGTTCACATTCAGCTAAAACTCCTGGGTTTTCTGCATTCATATTTATTTTTTTTGCACCAGGATACAATATTAAAATTCTATTAAACACTCCCGAAATAAATAAAAATATATATATATTCTTATTTCTTTACCAATTTTTTTCCTAAAAATATAGTTGAATTATGATTGGATACTGTTATAAAAATTAATAAGTATCCAAAGAATACAAACAAAATATTGCATCTTTAAATCAATTACAATTTATTGACAAGATTTCTTTATACAGTGATTTAATTTCTCATTGCATTTCAGGTTTATTGGTTTTTAATTAAAAATTAATAAATTTAAAATTATGTGACAAAAAATTTTTAAATAAATATTTTTTTAAAAAATAAAAATAATAATTAAAAATTAAAAGTTGTTTGAAACGTAGCTGTATTTTATATTAATAATTCTTATACATTTTTTTGGCAGAAACAATGCAGGGATATTCTCTCAGAATTTGGAATTCTCTGAAGACAAAATTGAGATGACATTTGCCACAAATTACTTGGGTAACCTTTAAACTGCTTATATATATAAATATAATTATGACACTTTTTCTTTGAGAAATGAATTCAAGAAAGGAAGCTCTCCAGCCACTCCATCCACCCACAAATGGTGTAAGAAAGAGCCAAAAGTTTAGGGGGCAAAACCATAAATTGAAAACCAACCATGATTGCTTGGAAAAACCAAGAAACAAAGAAAAAGATAAAATAAACCCAATTTTGCTCAACTTCAGGACAATGATTACCATCTCCTTTTCTCCTCAATCAATTCTAAAAATGGTTGTCCAGTGCTCCTATATTAAAGCAAAGAAAGCCTTGCTCAGCTTTCTTTGTTAATCAGCTAAAAAAATTTTTTGACCACATAATTATACTTTTTATAAAATAAAATAAAACATTTCAATTAAAAAAAAATTATTATATCAATCAAAATCCTAAATTCACCACCTTTGTCACCTTCATCATGTGAAGATAATGGGCCTCATTCAGGGCCCTTTTGAAGTAGTAGGCTCATAGTGCAGCTGGCAATAGCTAGTTCCAACAGGGCTTGTATAGTCACCCTGTTTACCTCTTCCCTGAAGCCCTTGGCGGGGCAACTGGCCCCTTGCTCTATATGAATTTATGACACTTCTGGTTCCATTTGAATTGCCATGTAATGAGAAAATTTTTGAAAGGAATGGTGACCCTACTTGTTCGTTATTGCTTGTAAGATTAGGAAATGGAAGATGGGGACCAATTTAAAATGGAGAACAAGATTTCCTACTTGATAGTTATTTGCATCATACAAGACTTAGAGAAACACTGATATTGAGAAAATGGTGGTCTGCTTTGCAGGACATTATCTGTTGACAGAGCTGCTATTAGAGAGAATGATAGAAACAGCGGAGCAAACAGGCATTGAAGGAAGAATAATAAACCTTTCTTCGGTAGTTCACAGCTGGGTAAAGAGAGATGCTTTTTGCTTCAATCAAATGCTAAATCCAAAGAAGTAAGCTTGACGCCCTTTTAACTTTACTCACCTTTTTTACTTCCCAAGGGAAAGAAACAACAAGAATGATGGTTTTGCCATTTTGTTACCTTTTCTTTTTTGCAGTTATGATGGCACACGTGCATATGCTCAATCCAAATTGGCTAATATATTGCATGCCAAGGAAATGACCAGACAGCTCAAGGTAAAAAGGCATGATAAGCTCTGTCTGAAGCTCATCATCGCCTCTTCATTTTTTCTTTTCTTTTCATTATGGGATGCCAAATCAGACTAAAAATCTTCAAAAATATATATTTAAATGTAGCAATATTTGTGTCACTAGAGTTCCTCAACGACATCATCTGTGATCGATCTTTGATGATGATGATGATGATTTATGATATATATAATCAGTTCTGTTTGTATAATAAGAACTGGAATTTTGTCAGGCAAGAAATGCAAGAGTGATAATCAATGCAGTGCACCCAGGAATTGTTAAAACAGGAATTATTAGAGCTCACAAGGGTTTCATCACAGGTATACGTGACTTTCGTTTTCCTTTTCCACCAAAAAACCATTATATACAGGACATGGCAAGTACAATTTAAGTAAATGAAATTTCTCTGCAGATTCCCTGTACTTCATTGCTTCCAAGCTACTTAAATCAACGTCTCAGGTTTGTTTGTCCACACTTAAATCATTTTTTTTGTACTGGGCTCCCTATCCTTTCACTTATACGGCATTTCATACAAGAGATGGAGAGAGTTTTAAGTTGAGCAGTAGTTTTTATGCTAGCGTGTAATATGTTCATCCTGTGCAGGGTGCATCAACCACATGTTATGTTGCTTTGAGTTCACAAACAGGAGGAGAGAGTGGTAAGTACTTTGCAGACTGTAATGAAAGCAACTGCTCGGCCCTCGCCAATGACGAGTCTGAGGCTCAGAAACTTTGGAAGCAGACCCGTGCATTGATCCACAAGAGACTGCTGCACGTGCATGATCAGCTACCAGCACCCACCAACAACTTGACAGATAATGATGTCTGCTAATGTGGGAGTTCCGGGAAACAAATTTAACTAGAATTTATTAGGACCCACATGTACATAAGTTATGGATATGCATCATAAGGGTACCAAATAAGACTGGAGGTAATTCAGAAATTTTAGCTCATATGACGAATAAAGGGACGATCCCATTTCGCAAGTATTCCCCAACTAGGGCTGCAACGAAAGATCTCCTTGTAATGTTCTTCGGATTCCATTGTGGAATGTTCTTCTATTCCGGTATCCATGACCATAACATATGAATTTAAAATGGCCCGAGTTAGCTAAAATGGCAAAGCATGGTGAGATGGAGTGGATGGCATCTTATACTCAATTTATGCAAAAACAGAAGAAGAGGAGAATAGAGAGAAGGAAAAGAAGACCACCGCAAAACTTGTTTGCGATCCAGATCCTGGTAGGGATGAGCAAACGAGTTTGATTATCTCGGTTATTTCAGTTTAATTTATTTAGTTTTTAATTTTAAAAAATTTTGATTTTTAGTTTTGACTTTTACTATAAAAAATTAAAATAATTAAATTAATATTTTAAAAAATTTTAAAAAAGGTATTGTTTTGATTTTAAAAATTAAAATTTAATTTTCAATTATTTCAGTAAACAAAATTATTAAAAAAACTGTTTCAATTCAACTTAATTCAATTTTTTTAAAAATTCAATTCAATTTCAATTATATTAAAAATGTATTGGATTAGTTTAATTTTTAAAAATTCAATTATTTCGAACAAATTCTCATCCCTAAATCATGGTGCAAGATTTAAACGGAGCCGCATTTAACATCACAGCAAATTACAAAAAAATTTGTTGATTGGGCACAAAAAATAGACAAGGAAAGCAGCAACCCTGCAAGGGAATTCTCACATACATGAGACCTATTTTTTTTTTTCTGGCTTCTGTCTGTTGAATAATCTTGATGCAACTCAAAAGCCTAAGCTAATGGATCAAAAATAGCTCTCATATTTGGATAAAAAATAGCTCTCATATCATATAAGAGGCTTCCAACTCTTAGCACCATCTGTTGCACACAAAGCACATCATGCCAAATGATATTTCAGCAAACAAATAATGCCGACCAGATTAGAATTGATGGATTAGATCAAAGGAGATTCTAGCATGCAATAACACAATTTACAATTACTAAATCAATTCTTTACATATCGTTGTTCATAAACTCATTCGATACAAAGAAACAATGGAAATACTAATCTCAATTCTTGTGAGACTTCATGTTTGAGGAATGGCAATAGGTAGTACGTCGAGCCCCTCGAATCTATTCCTCCAAAGTTCTCTTTTAAACGTAGATCAGACTCGTGATATACATGTCACCTATCAAGCAACAAAGTCAAAAACTATAGACAACCAACGCAGGTTAAAAGATGCAAACCGGACAAAACAAAATCAGCCACCGTTGTATCTTCATTTTATACCTGTCATATATATCATCAATGTCTTTTGTCAGGAAAGTTTAGCATTGCTTGATTGACCTTTGCATAATGTCCTTAGCAAAGACCAAAATTAATGTTGTCGTATGCATCTAATCTGCCTGAGGGCAGCAATATGTAGCATGAGAGGTGCAATGGTGCCTTAAAAAATGAAAGGATGAAGAAGAAACTTTATGTCTATGATGCATGAATATTTTACCCATAGCCTATGACCTCTGTTAGCAATCTAAACAGGAAGGAAGCCAGAGTTTTCATAGTGAAAAACTCCACAACCAAGCAGGAATAATGTCCGCAAAACAATGGCCACACATCCATTTTTTTTGTCCACATGATTTACGGTCTTCCTTTTCTATACACTCCTGTGGGTTTCAATTTGGATATTGGAAATGAACACAAGGGGCATTGTATTAAAAATTGGTAATTTACAACCAATAGCCAAACATAGCTTCCCATGCAAGTTTCTCACTTCTTCTAATTATAATATAGCTCCAGTGACCATAGCAAGAAGACAATGTCTTTATATTTTTCTATATGCATAAACAAGATTCACTTGCATAGCCTGCAATTGATATGATAATACCTTAAAACGGGGGGATCGTCGAACAGATCCAGGAGACACAGATTTTCTAGTCCCTCTTCTATGGTTTGCTTTCTTGGAGTGTCTTTTAATTTCTTCATATGAATGTTCATTTTTGTTCATTGAAGATTCACTTCCATCTGTTGAAATAGACAAAACTGGAGCAGACCCTGATATTGTAGAGGACACTTGATGAAGGTTGGTTGACTGAGGCAAAAGTCCTAACATGTCCAAATCAACACAAGAATTTCTTTCAGTTACTGGTTGCATTTAAACACATGAAGATAAATTTAAACATCAAACTTCTCTAAACCAGAAAAGGCAAACCAATGTGTCATATGGAACTTATTCAAGCAACCACACCTCCATGTTTTTTTGGCTAACATTTACAAAAATTAGAAAAATAAATAAATAAATGGAGGGATCAAGTCCCCATCATCAAAAGGTGTCACCTTCAAAACATGCAGAAAGTAAGGTAAAGGAACGCAAAAGGTAAACCTTTACCAAGTGAAGCAGCTTCCTGAAATTTCTGTCTCATTGTTCTGACAAATTTAAATAAGCCATTGGTTCTATTAAGCTCATAGATCAAGTCTTTGGTATCATTCAATTGTGGATCACAAGCCAACACTGAAAAGTATCAAAGGAAGAAACTTAAGTATCATATAAAAATACACTGAAAAGTAAAAACACTGAATTTGCAGAAGCAACCTACAGGTATAGGTATCATTTTCATGGCGAATGGTGAAAGAATACTCCTCATATGGATTTTTCATGTTGATGTTGACGAACATAAATTTTACCCCTAAAATCATAAAAGCCTTGTAAGCAAGGATCAAACATACTTAATAGGAGCACTATGTCAGTTAATGAAATAACTATCATTACCATGACCGCCTTGAATTTGGCAACCAAGAACCGTCATATACCATGTGATGGCCTCTTGAATTTCTGCTTTACTGTCTTGGTTTTCCTTTCCTTCAAATGTTGCCATATCTGTAAACCAAATAGAGAGAAAATGAAGAGAACATGAGTAATCAGCAAAATTGCTTCATATTCTGTTACAAAGAATAGAAGAACGACTAAATCAGCCCAAATATTGTAATAAAAAAAGCTAGAAACACAGAAAATATCTCCAGAACTTGGGGAAGAAGCTTCTTCAAACTGTTTCCTACGTGGAATAGACCCAAAAAGTATCATGTAGCAACTACTAAAAGTTAACAGCCATATTGACCTGCCTGCCAATCATGGTCCTTCAAACTATGATTATGTACTCAGTTCATATATTAAATTCAAACTAATCCAAGTTAAAGAAACACCAGGAAAAAAGCACAAAGCAGATATGACATGGAGAATGCATAAAGTAATACAACCCCAGAGCCATGGTCATGCCATAGATGTACACGAGTTCCCACAGTGTAATAATGTGTCACAACAACAAGACAACAAATCCTCTAAATGCCAGCCTTCACAAACCTCTTGCATCAAACGCAAATAATAATGGGTTCCCAATCTAACCTCTCTTGATTAATGGTATAACTCAATGCCACAGGTGTAATCTATGATAACGACCAACTCTTCTTATTCAGGTCAGTTAATGAAACAATAAAGGACAAGTATCACGGAAATTAGCATCACAGACCAAGTGAGCAGTGATCCAGCAAAAATAGTAATGTCAAAAAGATAGGACATTACTTATTGATTGCTGGGACACATTTGCTGCATACTCATCCCTTCTAGCCTTCAGAACTTGCAAATTTCTCTTTAGATCTTCTATTCTAGCTCTCGTAGCAGATATGGACTCCCTTGTTGCCATCTGCTTTGCCTCTTTACGAGTCTTCACTGCAAGAACAACAAAAGAAAATACAAACATCTTACAAATTTCTGGGTCTGCATTAGTAGCAAACCAGCATTAGCTTTTACAACATTTTATCTCACAAGCACAAAAGAAAAAGTAGTCCCAGTCCCAAAAACCAAAAACTATGAACTATACCAATAACACATTAAGAGCATGAGCAGGATATCACATTACTTTATTACGCGGTTAAGCAATGCTTACAAGCTAGTATGCACACTCAACACCATTGACTAGCCTCTTACTGACACCTAAGTTAGAAATCAGTGTGTAAGCAAATTGCATCAAACAACTTCTTTTCTATAGAAACACATAAAAACAATTAGTAAAACTATTTAATTCAAAAGCTTAAACTATAACATATTTTACTATCTATTAATACATCCCCTCACGCATAACCCAAATTAATTATAAAGAATAGAAACGACAGAATTCAATCTCTTAACCACTTAATTACAAAGACTCACATACCATATTAGTAAAACTATTTAAACAAAAAAATTAAATTGTTAAAGAAAGCCAAAGATTATGTTTTATTATACTTAACAAAAACAATTTAAGAGCCGGTTCATCACTCCCCAGCCAAACAAGCAATTTGCAATTCATTCAGTTAAAAGCGCCAAACCTTAAACCAACAACAAAACTAATCATTAAAATTAAAGTATACGTTTAATTGCGTGTCTTTTAAATAAAAGATTAGTTTTAATTGTAAATTAAGATTGTACCGTAATTTTTTTTAAAATGATAAATATAACTAAAATAGTAACTAAAAATTAAAAATTGCTTGATACAAGCAAAACTAGAAGCGCAAATAGCATAATTTCGTGACGAAACTTTCAACTTCAAAGTCGAGTAACAAACAGAGACAAACCTGCCAGCACTTTCACAAACTCGTCCTCAGCTTCTCTTAACCTAGATTTCATCTCCTTTAATTTCCCTGAAAAAACAACAACAAAACACGCCGTTTAATGAAGCCTTAACTCTTCGACGAAATGATTGGGAGCACGTGTAACCACAAAAACCAAAATTTCGTCCCCAAATCCGAAACTCGCACTCCCACAACCCTAATTTCACACGAAGGTACCAGTCAAACACGCCGTTAAATGAAACCCCAATTCTTCAAACACAGGAAACGCGTGGTTTTAGCCACCGCCTGACCTTGACTCTGGACGGTTTGCTCCACTCTGACCTTGGTCGAATCCAGAGACTCGCAAAAGGAGGCCACGAAGGCGTCCATTCGCTGCATCTCGATCGGCACCTCTCTGTCGCAGATCAGCCGCAGCGCCTCCATCTTCGTCCGTACCAGATCGGATGCCGTGCTTTGCTTCTTTCTACCTACTACGTCACAGAGAGAGATTTTGAATGAAATTTTTTGTTTTAGCCCGCCACTTGGATTTGATTTGGAGTTTTCCCCTTTTTACCCTTTAGTGGGCGAGCGCGTCGTTTATGGATCGACCGGTTCGAAGTTCGGGCCTCAGTCGGGTTGAATGATGAAAGGACAATTAGGCCAGTTGCCTTGAAAGGAGCAAAAAGTAAGGGGGAGAAAAGCCCTCAGGCGAAGTATACATTGAAGTTCCGGGTTTTAATTTTTTAATTTTTTAATAAAAAAATTTTAAAAATAAAAAATATATTCTAAAAATTGAATAAAAAAACTATTAGCTACTTTCCAAACTAAAATCGCATTAAAGTGCTTAAAATCAGTATTCCATCTATATATTGTGTGGATGTATTTATTCACTCCATTTCATTTTAACTATTATTTTTTAAAAAAGTTATTTTATTTTATATATATATTTTAAAAATTTTAAAAAATTATTAATTTTTTAAAATTTATTTTTATGTATTATTATTCTTAATACATTTATTTTTTCATATTATTTTTTTATTTTTCTTAATACAAAAATATTTTATCTTATTACTTTTTTATTTTTTCTAATATAAAGATATTTTGTCAACTGATTTCTTTCTTATTATCTTTTTTATTTTTTCTTAATATAAAGATATTTTGTTTTATCGTTTATACAAGATTTTTTGTCAAGTGAGATTTAACTTAATTGGTCTTGATTTATAAGAAAATATAAAAATATTTTTATTAATTATTATTACTTTTTTTAAAAAAAGTAAGTTATAACATATTTAAACTTTAAAAAATATTATTTTAGTTAAAAATTTCATATTAGCCAGATTGAAAGAATATAATAAGATTTAAATATAAAATTTTTTTTAATCAAAATTATATATTAAATTTTTTTTTCAAATATTTTACACTATATATATACATAAATTTAGTTTAAATTTTATTTATTTTAGGCTTCACTCAATTATGGATTTAGTACAGTTTTGAATTACGTAGTAAAATTTGGGTACGTACATAATTAATCAAAATGGTACTTAATTTTGCAGAGTATGCATGCATGGCTAAAATCACGGAAAAGGGCGATGGGTACAGCTCCGGAGTTGTGGTTTTGGAGATCATACAACCAGAAAGAGGCCTGCCGATCCCATCCCACCATTCTCCGAAGCCCAACATGTAATCCACCCTGAAGAGCAGCGAGGACCACAAAGCCGGCGCGAAATCCTCGAAGAAAGCGACGGCTGAAACGCCATCGTCTCCGTCCTCGTCGTTCTCCTCACCCCTGACCCCAGCAGCTCAATTGCTACTCCTTAAGGGTCTTCTTGGTGTTCACTTGCTCACTCTTGTTCCTCGCCTTAGTTATGTGTCAAGAGACCAATAACATCCATTCATCTGTGTCAAGAGTAGATGACCACATAAGAAAAGAGTAAGAGAAAGAGTGGTTTTTTTTAGTAGGCTGGTATATATTTAGGAAATTGTGAAATAAAGTATATAATTAGCAATTTGACTTTTGTGTCTTCGTTGAATGTGGTAAAACCATCTTTTATTTATTATCTACGGGGCATTTCAATTATTAACAGGACACATAGATGATACAGTAAAAAAGAAAGAGGGGTTCTCACCAAGGTTAACTTTGGGTGGAAAAATATTGGAACTTTTTAATTAATATCTTGAGTTAAATTTTTTTTAATAAAAAAAATTATGTTAAATTTTTCTTATTTTATATTGAACTTAATTTAATTTTAAATTAATCAAAACTTACGAGACGGTGATTTAAAAAAAATTTAAATAAATTTAAATATAATTTTTAAATATTAAAATATAAAAAAAAAATTTATTTGAGATTTAATTTGATTAGATTTTAAATTGCGTGTATCTAAAAGAATTTTCGATACCAAACCTAGTGGGGAAGCCAAGTGTTGCATATATGTGATGTCATTTTCCATAGTTGCGGTGCAAAAGGAAGAAATATGTGGGGTTTGGTTTGGTATTATTGGTTTTGGTTTGAAATTTTTTTTTAATTATAAATTTAAAATTATGTTGTAAAATTTTGTTAAAAACAAAAATATATATTTTTAAAAATTAAATAAAAAAATAAAAATAATTATTAGCTACAAAACAAGCCGAGTCGTTAATTCTTAACCCGTGTTTCTATGTGAGAGCATATATTAACTA
>STGP01005661.1:0-10254 GCA_004918865.1 Caryocar brasiliense | reverse complement strand
TCATTAACATATATTTTCATATATTGATAATTTTTTATATTATTGTTAATTAAATATTAATCTATTTTTATGTTGTTATTAATTAGATATTAATTCTTAATTAAATATTAATTTCATATTAATCTATTTTATATATATAATCATATACAATACATTATTTTAAACACATAAAAATAAAAATATAATATCTTTTATTATTTTTTATTTTTTATCATAATATTAGAACAATTTTTCTCTTTTACATGTTTATATTTTTCTAGCACTCTTTTCTTACCTTCTTCAATATTCTTCTGTTGTGAACAAAGACCAAAATTTACATAAGAGGAATTACTTGCAATGCTAAGATATTTGTGTAAGTAGATAATCAACATTTTTGAGGACTTCAATGCCTTAATTTTTTTTTCTTCTAATTTGGTTCCAAAACTAAGTGATTAGATAAACATAGAGAAAAAATTTTCTTTGCTAATATATTTGGCTATATATGTCAGCAACTGACAAATTTTATGCCTGGAATATGCCTGGAATCCATGATTTCTATCGACGACACCTTCCTGGGCACAGGCTGACCAACTAAGGAGAAATTTTCTTTTCTAAGATTCCCACTATTGGATTAATTTGGTTACATTAAGAATATGACTTAATGTTATGGACAACCAGGATGATATAAAAATCGTAATGTTAACAGTAGGGTCATAGGCGATTGGCTCTGAAAAGGAACCTTAGTTCATTGGTCTGGCAATGTAGTTCACCTCCTAACCAACATTATAAATACGGAGCTGTAGGGTATTTACAATAAACCAATCATTCAATTCTTTAGCTGCTTATGATTGGATGCATTTCCAAGAGAATCTTTGATCTAATTTGCAGAATAAGTTGTTTTAGTGTACTAGACTTAAATACAAGTATTATTGCAAACAAAAGCAGAGGAATTCATGGAATTGGACTACTAGAGAGTATCTGTTACATAATTATTTTTTTTCAATATTTTAAGGATGAAATATGGTAAAATTTAAATTTAAGATGTTCTCAATTAAAATTAAATAATTAAAATTGAATATATTAATCAATAGACAAAAAGTCTTTTTTAAGTATCTGTTACATAATTTTAAGAACCCAATTAACCTTCTTTTTTTTTATGTGGAACATGCAAGAATAAAGTTTATTGTGAGTAAAACATAATATTGGCTAAACCGGAACATTCCTGGTGCAGCTTGTTTATTTTACCATTTTTGTTTTTATTTTTGTTTTTAGTGTAAAACATAGTTATTTATTAAACAAGAGAATAAATTTTAAACAAATTAAAAAAAAATTGTTTTTACACTTCTTTTACAGTTTTTAATTACTAGCCGTCTTTAGAACAAGAAACTGACTCTTTTGATTACTAATTTAGTTATTAAAAATAATTTTAAAATTTTTTAAATAAATATTCTCTCTATAATTACATCATTTTTAATTATAAATTAAATTATCAGTCAAAACCAAATTATCAAACAAATCGAAAAAGAAATTATTAGTATCTACATTCATTTTATTTTGTCCTTTCAACTTTGTAAGAACCGTTATCAGGGTCTGTCAATAACCCCCCTTTTTTTTCTCAAAAAGGGTGACTAAAATATATTAACTTCGGCAAAGAATAACTGGTTAGACATGGTAAAATTGACCAAGTACCACATTCCGTGCCCAAGAGATACTTAAATTCATATATTGATATCCAGTCTGTTGAAAACCATTCCATTCAATCACTTTGCCCAGCTCTGCCAATGGGGTTACAACTCACTGGAATTGTCCTTATGCAATTAGTTTGAAATTGACAGTCTGAATACCTTAGTAATTGGTTGCTTTATTTTTATTTTTTTTGGGGCTCTAATAGGTTTGGTGGATGCCCTCTTATGAATGTTTGTTAAAATTATGAAAATACCTCAAATTTAGTGAAAAGTACATTATTCCCCCTTGCAATTTCAAAACTTTCAATTTCGTTAATTTAATGTTCAGAATGTTTTAATATTTAAACACAAAAAAAAAAACCATTTTCTCTTGTGCAGAACGTATCGAATTAACCAAACGAGTCACAGAAAACCTACGTACTTCCTTTCATGTTTTTTTTTTTTGGCTCAGATTAAGGCAGGGAAAAACAGTTCAACCTACAATTAGATCACTAGCTCAGTTACTTCTAAATATTTTTGCCTTGTCCAACACTGACAAACTATTGTCGTAGGAAAAACATTTTTCCAAAATCAGCATGGCACTTAGCCATCTAGACCATCTCTTTGCAACATTACAATTTCCCATCCCTATCTGAACAATTTCGTCTCATTAGTAACATTGCTTCATTTTTCTTGTCTAACAATGAAGCAAAATGATAGTTTAGTCACTCGAAATGGAAGGGTTTACACTAGAGAGACATTTCCATGATGTTGCATCCTGGTAACAGACAAGAAGAGAGACGAAAAGATGAAGGGGATTGCTCCGCCCTATTATTTTAAACAATTATTAATTAAAGAAAGATTAATAGACTCCCACGACTAAAACCAGGTTTTAAATACTAATCATTTACCAATTACTCTACGATTTAAGTGGTTATCAAATTTGGATTATTTTATTCCTTGCTTTCCCTCTCTCACCTTCCTTCACTATGCTTCTTCTCTAACCTCCACATTTGAAGTCAAACCTGGGTTATCAACCTCTTTTTCCTCAAAACCTTTCCTTCTTTTGATGCCCTTTTGTTGCTGTGGCACAGCGACGATTCCCATGGGATAAACTCCCAGAAGGGTTTGTTAAGTGATTGATTTGTTCTGATGACAACTAGTTTTGGTTGGTCTTCTGTTTTGTTTGCACAAGAACATCAGAAATGGCTGTATGTTTGGTTAACTCGACTTCAGACAGGATTAGTGCTAGCAAGCAAGGAATGATTCTGGAATTGACAACTTGGTTATGGTACAAGTAAGATTACCTGATGGCGCGAGATCCGTTCAAGATGAGAAGATGATGGGGAGGATGCATGATTGGATTTTCAGCAGTGTTGAGTGTTTTATAATTTGTCTGTTAATACACATTCGACCAACCAGTGCACAAGAAGGTCAGCATGTGTTATTGTTTGGATTATCATAAACAGTTAATTACAGGATAGGGACCGTTTTTGATTGTATGAATGTTGATCTGTACCCATCTCGCGTTGTTTTGGCATGAACCTGAAAACCCTGGATCTGTAAGTTAGGTGAATGAAAACGATTAATCTTCTGTAACCTGGCTACAGAAAATGGTGCTAAAATATTAAGTGTATATTGTTATCTCTTTTTAGATCTGAAACTATCAAACTTGTGACTAGCTTGGAAGAATGTTTGTGCTATAACTATACAATTGACCGCTTTGATTAATCACTGAAGAAATGATAATCAGCTGGAAGTCAGACGATATGTCAGGTGAAAGATCTTCCTTGAAAGATGTGATACAACAACAATTAAAAGAAATCCAGTTGTATATTTTATTCTCAGTGAGAGGTTCTTACAGTGCATGGATAAGACGAGAAATATTAAGAAGATCTGGATATTTAATCATGTCTGACACGCTTCTGGTTGCTTAATTTTGTAGTACCTTTCCTTTGCGATCTTGTGCAGGCTTTTTAAGCATAGCGTGCTGCGCCACGTCGAATTTTACAGATAGTACCTCTATAAGTTGGGTTCCAGATTATGCTTGGTTTCCTGATGACACGAGTTGCCACAAGATAACCAAGGGAACACCATCAAATTATACAGACTATGATAGAGTTCGAATTTTCTACATTGCTTCAGGAAAGAGATGTTACAACTTGAGAACAATTAAAGGCCAAGACTATCTGTTAAGGGGTAGATTCCTAGTTGGAGATCCAGTGAGTTCTTTGGGTTCTTCTGTTGATGTTCGGATTGGTGTCACACCAGTAAGTGTGGTAAACTCGTCCGAGTATTCGCAGGTGGAAGGCATTTTCAGAGCTAGTGATCAGTCCATAGACTTCTGCTTAGTACATCAGACGGGAGATCCATTCCTTTCACAGCTTGAACTAAGGCCCCTAGATGATTCAAAGTACTTGCAGGGAAACTCTCATAATGTCCTGAAATCAGTTCACAGAGTTGATTTGGGGAACACTGGTGCTAGCATCAGGTGTACTTTTATTCTTTTATGCCCAATAAAGAAAGTACCATTGATCTGCTAAAAGATATGGCACTGGATGTTTGATATACTCTATTAACGCAGTTTTATGTTTGCATTTCAGATACCCAGATGACCTGAACGACAGAATCTGGGAACTTCCTGAGCCTGGAACAGTTTCCACGTCAACACTTATCTACAACACTTCCATTGGCAATGTTAATACAAGGGTGCCTCTCAAAGTGCTCCAGACTGCAGTAACCAACACAGACAAATTGGTAATTCTGCACAATGACCTCGATGGGGAGGATTACAACTACACTGTGTTCCTGTACTTTCTTGAGCTCAATTCCTCTGTAGCACCTGGCCAGAGGGTGTTTGACATTTACATTAACAGCGAGAAAAAGCTGGACAGACTTGACATATTGACTTATGGATCAGACCATGTTGCTTTGAGTGCCACTGCAACAGGATTTCTAAATTTGACCCTAGTCAGTGTGCGTAATGGAACTCAGCTTGGACCGATTCTGAATGCCTATGAGATCCTACAAGTGCGCCCATGGGTTCCAGGAACTAACCACCAAGATGGTAAGTGCAGAAGTCGAAATGTATAAAATGCATGGTGATTTCGAGCTTATGAGCACGCAGTCTGCACCACTTTGACCTTTAGATTGAACTTCTCAGATTCTGAGTTCTCCATAACTGAGAGACTCAATTTAAAGGTCAGGAACTTGTGGACGCCGTACACTCAAGCTTTAAAATCATTATACTAACACAAACTTCACTTAGATTGTGTGCGTGCTTGCGTGTGTTTTCTCCAACTGTTCAATTTAGGTTCTGTGACTTTGAGCTTGTGTTTCATCTTAAAACTTAAATTGAGTGTATCTTCAGGGGACGCGATAACAAAAGTGAGAACTGAACTGTTGAGGGAAAACAGAGACAATGTAGTGTTGCTGAATTGGTCAGGAGACCCATGTCTCCC
Organism: Caryocar brasiliense; assembly: GCA_004918865.1. Classification (NCBI taxonomy): domain Eukaryota; kingdom Viridiplantae; phylum Streptophyta; class Magnoliopsida; order Malpighiales; family Caryocaraceae; genus Caryocar; species Caryocar brasiliense. Next base: position 5,150 of record STGP01005661.1, on the reverse strand, counting down.
CAAGCCTTGGAAAGAGCTGACATGTAACAACATGAATGGTTCCTATGTCATCACAGGGGTGTAAGTTGCTTCAAATCCAACAGCCATCAAAAGAATCTGATCAGGTCAAATATTTAGTTCCAATTTCTTGTTGATTCTTTTATACTCGTCATTCTTCAGGGATATTTCTGCAAGTGAATTTCATGGGCCAATTCCTGATGGCATTACTCAGCTCGCCTACCTCCAAGAAATGTACGACTGACATTCCTGTTAACCTTTTGTTGATACAGGTTTCTGTCTTGTAGCTAGTAATGTTAGTTTTCTGTTGCTTTTGGTATGCAGAAATATCAGCAACAATCACCTCACTGGTGAGATCCCACAGTTCTTGGCATCCTCCATGTTAACATCAGTGTAATTTTCTATCTGCTATTAATCATTGCTACATAAGCTATCTGTTGATCCGACGCTATCTGCTAAGTTAACTAGTCTTGAATTTATGAAGGTTATCTGATTTACACCTATTACATCAGGGATCTGAGCCACAATGATCTTAAGGGATTTCTTCCAGATTCTCTAACCTCACTTCCACATTTGAAAACATTGTAAGTTGATTGCTTTCATCTTTCTTCCATATACTATTAGATAGAATCTACATGAGTTTATGCTTTTCCAGAAAAGTCCGATCCTTGATTTTACAAATTCCTCTACTTGATTTGGTAGATTTTTTGGATGCAATCCTCAGTTGAGCAAAGATCTTCCTTCCAGTTCTAACCAATCAAGACTAAGGACAGAGTACGATATCTACGCTCTATATGTGTTGCTAGTGAAGTTAGCCTAAGTAAAAAAGAAAAAAGAAATATAAGGTTTTTGCATAAAAATTTCAGCTTTGATGTATGTGTTGGACAAGGAACAAGCAAAACGCAAGGCATTGTCATTGGCACCATTGCAGGTGGATCTGTCCTATTCATCATTGCTGTTGGGATTGTTTTTGCTTTTTTCTACAGGAGAAAATTTATGGTTCCTGGAAAGTTTCATCGGAAGCAACATCCAGTGGCAAAAAGTGAGAAGTCATTCTTCTAAACTTTCTCTTACATATGCAACTAGTATACAAGGAGGTACTAAATGATCATTTCTATTAAGAACCGTTTGATGAACTTGAAATGGAAACAGATATAAAATCCCATTTCAGAAGGTTATAGAATTCAATTCCAAAAAACATTTTAGATTCTATAATAGTATTCTACATGTAACGTCACTTAATTCCCATTTCTTTTTTTTTTTTTTATTTTGTACCAAAAAATTTTCCATTTCTAATCTCATTTCCAATATACTAAATGCCTCCTTAGCGAGCATATAAAAAAACTCATAACCTGATTTTGTATTAAGGTGAAACAGTTTTTCACTCAAATCTACTGAGAGATAGAAATGTATAACTTAATGGTGCTTGGAATGAACTGTGTTCATCTCAGCAGCACCACATATAAGTTAACAATCCTTCGAATAAATGTATTGCATATGCACTATGTCTGAAATGTTCAATTGCCACTTGTAAACCTATGGTCATTTTCTAAAGTTGATGATGCTTTAAGTGTGAAATAAGTATCTCTCAACAGTATTCTCCAACAAAATGCAGATGCTGCATTCTCTGTACCCAGCACCGAGGATGTTAGCTTTAGGTTGATAACCATCCAGACGTTTACTCTAAGCTACATAGAGAATGCTAGTCACAAGTACAAAACCTTGATCGGTGAAGGTGGATTTGGGTCAGTATACAGAGGCACACTACCTGACGGTCAGGAAGTGGCAGTGAAGGTCCGATCATCCACCTCGACTCAAGGAACTCGTGAATTTGAAAATGAGGTAACACAGAAACCAAATATATGTAAACTACCTTAACATCTAAGTGCTGAAATGTAAAACAGTCATCTTCTTCTTGGCTCTTAACATCATATGCAAAAATAATGTAATTTCTTCCCTGTCCAATCTCTCATTTCCATTCTGCATTGATCATAAGTCTCTATATCATCAATTCGGTGTGCCTTGAATATATGCGAACTAACTTTCACTGTCTACTTCCACCACAGCTTAACCTTCTTTCAGCTATACAGCATGAGAATCTGGTGCCTCTTCTTGGTTATTGTTCTGAAAATGATCAACAAATCCTTGTCTATCCATTCATGTCCAATGGCTCTCTACAAGATCGCCTCCATGGTAGTTGTCATAAGAAGCCCCAACATCTAATTTGTTATGGCAATCACTTATTTCTAACAACTTCCCGAACAGGTGAAGCATCAAAAAGAAAAACCCTGGACTGGCCAACCAGACTTTCTATTGCTTTTGGTGCTGCTAGAGGCAAGTAAAATTGGAGTGTTAAGAACTAATTGTTTGATTGTCTACCTGCTCAAGAGTTTCTAATTCTAGACTTCTAATTCTAGACTATCGATTATGATGGTCCAATAGAAGCCAATCCCAAATAATTGTTTACTCTAGCTTCTTAGAACTTCTGACCTGTTTCTGCTTGTCGGTACTTCTAACAAGTGAAAAGTGGTACCAGAATGTTTTAAAATGGTTAGTCTTTTGTTCAGGTTTGGCATACCTTCACACATTTGCTGGCCGTTGCGTTATACACAGAGATGTGAAGTCAAGCAACATACTTCTTGATCACAGCATGAATGCCAAGGTTGCAGACTTCGGTTTTTCTAAGTACGCACCTCAAGAAGGGGATAGTGGAGCTTCTCTAGAAGTGAGAGGCACTGCTGGATACTTGGATCCAGAGTACGTCTACATATTTCCTCAACTTACAATAAAAAGTCTTAGTTCTGATTCAATAACCGCATTCATTCACTACAATCAAGGGATCTCCATCTTCATACATTCCACAGTTATCAATGCTGTAATCGTCATCACAATTGATATGCACACCGCTCTCAACATTTGTGTCATGCTTTGAGAAAGAAACTATAACCACGAGAAAGATTTATCTTTAAATCCTATTTTTATCTTCATCCTTCAGATACTATACAACACAGCATCTATCTGCGAAAAGTGATGTCTTCAGCTTTGGGGTGGTTCTCCTTGAGATTGTGAGTGGCCGAGAACCTCTGAACATACACAGGCCACGGAATGAGTGGAGCTTGGTTGAATGGGTATGTCCAAAGTTGTACTTTCATGTATTTGAAACCAGTGTCGTTAACGTATATAGGCATGTGCATGTGTGTTAGCATGCTTGTATGTGCAATTTCCCCTTCCTATGTCAGACATCTGAACCTTTGCATGAATCAATAGAAACACACATTTGTGTGCAGGCAAAACCATATATAAGGGAGTCAAAGATTGATGAAATTGTGGATCCTAACATAAAGGGAGGCTACCATGCAGAGGCAATGTGGAGAGTGGTGGAGGTGGCATTAGCATGCATCGAGTCATTCTCTGCTTATCGACCATGCATGGCTGACATTGTCCGGGAGCTAGAGGATGCCTTGATCATCGAGAACAATGCATCGGAATATATGAAGTCTATAGACAGCTTGTACAGTGTGGGAGGATCCAATCGCTTCTCAATGGTCACTGAAAAGAAGATTCCTCTACCACCACCCACACCAACCCCAACAGAAGCTTCACCAATTAACACACAAGCCTTGGTTCCTCCAGAGCCAAGATAGCATATGGGCTAATGAGATGTTTATCTATGAATGCTGTTCAGTCAGTCAAATCACATAACAAAAGTATAGAAGAGTAATGAGGAAAAAGTTTCTAATGCTCTTTTATGACTGGCAATGATCCTGGCCGAGTGTTCTACTAAGTTTTTGGATTTATTCTTCTCAACTCATTCAAGTTTTGTAACAAAACTTTTTATGGATGTAGTATGGTTCGCATTATGTTATTGTGACCCATTGATTAGAGTAGATTGCTAAAACCAGCACAGTACTAGATCCTTATCACAGCAAAACCAATAGACAGTTGATAACTAAAACTGCCTGTTAAAGCACTTTATTTTCCAATTGAGATTTACACTCTGGATTTCAACTTAACAACAATGTGCACGTTGGTTTATATGGGCTACCAAGACCCCAACCCAACAAAATGGCATACTGGCCAGTGGCCAACTCAACTGAACATATGTGGTGAGTCTAAGTGGATTGAGAGGAACACCAAAATACAAGGAATGACTTATCTTTCAAACACATCAATGGTTTCAGAAATCACAAATTAAAGGATGACACATAAACAGCTAGGACACACCCAGGGTTGACTAACTTTTGCTATTTGTTTTCCTACTGGAAAGGTAAGAATTTGGATGGATTTGACCATGGCCAAAATTGTAGAATTGAGACAGTCAAATGCATCCTCATACTGCATCACTATTCAGTGAAACTAGTGGACAAACAGAAGGTGATAGTAACGAGCTTATAAATAAAGTCAAAGACACCGTAAGGTCAAAAGCGCCAATTGGGATCCAAATTAGCATACGGCACTAGTGACTCAGCCTATGCAGTAGAAAAGAAGTATGCCATACTAGGTATCAATAATGACTCATACTGAGGAAATCAACCTTTGCCAAAGATCAAAGCTATTAACTCCGAAACCTGGACATTCCAGGCTGAGCCAGGTCTCAAATGATACTTTTATGTTCTTGAGTCAATAAGCAGTTTGTTAAAGTTACTCTAATGTGTTCAAAACACAATCCAGTTCACATTTGAGACAAAAACATTTTCCTCAGGTTTTTGGTCATTAAGCACCTTATGCTTAGTCCAAGACAGGCAAAAGCAGAGAAAAACATCATCATCACTCCATGAAATCTTGCCCGTCAAAAACAACACATTTAGAAAAAAACCAAGTCCATTCGCATTTAAAACATATACAATCTGCTCACTCGTGCATAATCGAATTCACAGCAGTAAAATTACCACCAACTACCGAAACAAATACAATGAAACCCAATAGCATAAAAATGAACATAGAGCACTGAGAACACTCAGCAAAGAGATTTATACATATAATGCTAGTAAAAAAGCAGCGGGCACACAATGAAATCAGTCCAAGTTACGTACAAACAGATATATAAAGATCAAGAGGTGGTAAAAAGAGAAGGGTTGGCGGTTGCAGTACCAACTTGGACTTCAAGCAGCTCCAAATGACGCTCCAAAGAATCGAGCTTTTCATTCAAAGAC
>STGP01005589.1:2911-37077 GCA_004918865.1 Caryocar brasiliense | reverse complement strand
CTTTCACTTAAAAAAAAGTAGAATGCTTTCTTTCAATTAGTTGGCATTTTTTTAACAATAACGAGGAGATAGTCATATTAATGGATAATTGACTAGATTGGGTAGTGCATAAGATGCACTAAGCTCATTAGGTCTTCATTAAAAAAAGGGCATAAGTTAAAAGCATATTGGATGCATAAAACTTAAGCCTGACCTATTATAATTTAGGGTTATCAATCTTAGCTAAAGAAGAGGGAAGGCAGGTTTTTGGTCATGATTTTGTGCTTAAAGTTTCTACATTGAAAGCTAAAAAGAAGAAAGAAAAATGCTCCCTAGTGCCAAAGAAAAAATAAGCCCTAGCGGCATAAAAAACCTAACGCTAATTTGGATTTCCATACTCACCATATAATAGTTTTGATTCATATCCTTAGGGTAGCAAGAAAAAGAGTTTTTCTTATGGGATCAAAGCTATAGAAAAGGTGAATCTCATCTATGATTGGTTTGCGTGAATAAGCTAGAGGCTTTGCACTTGAGGAGCTTTGATGATAACGATTTGAAAGGTAAAAGTTACTTATCCATCTTCAATATGATTGAAACTATGCTTATTAATATTGTATAAACAAATTAAAGGCTAATACAATCAGTTAAAAGGGTTTAAACATTTATTTTATGTGTAAAAAGTTTTTGTTTGCACATTTATTGTGTTTTCGTACCACACATGTTTCCTTTCATTGTTGTGCTCTATGTTATGTTATTTATTGCTTGTGTCTAAGTTAATGGATGGCAAAATTCCTAACTAATAGGGTTTCATGTTAGCCTAGGTGCACCTGAATATGTAAAATGCTAACTAGTGGGTGTTAGGCACTAGCCTCGCATTTTTGGAACATGTGGATATTGAAAAGTGTGAGATTGTGGCTTTGGTTTACGAATTAGATAGTTCCACATCCATTAATGTTTATACATAGATGAGTATTTTGTGTGATTTTTATATGAAATCAATATGATTGTGTGGCAATCGTAATTTGATAGGGTTGTGTTGGTTGATACGTCGAATATATAGTAATTAATTTAATATTCACATTCCCCATGTTATATATAGTGCTCACTGAGTTGTTGAACTTACCCTTTTTTCCTTTCACCATTTTAGATAGGTGTTTAAAGCTATTGGGCTATCTTGAAGTTCATAGTCTCCATTTTCAATTGTGTGGCCCAAACTCTTCCTTTAGGCTTTAAGGTAGTCGAGGTAGTATAGATGCATTAGCTTTTAGTATTATATTCTAGACGCGCTGACTACCTAATCTCGAGCTAGTGTATTTTGTGTTATTATAAGTCAAATTTGGATTCTTAATGTAAATTGGTACTTGATGAGTTATCATTTCTTTTGTAAGGGGTTGGCAAAGCTACACAGTTTTATTTGAGACTATTGATTTAGATTATTTGATCATTAGATTATATGTCAATTGAGGTTGAGATTTTTATGTAGGTTGAATATATTTAGCTAGTTGATATTGGGTTGGTTCGGTAAGTGGCTCTAAGGTTGCTTTTGGCTAATGGCTGAACTTTTGGCTGGTGGTGATAATTTTACTGGTTGTTAGAATGATTAATAGCTAAAATAGTAAATTATGTTTGGCAACTGACTTTTAGCTGTTGGTTACAAGAATTTTTTTTTCTTTTCAAAATTACTTAATGAAAATATGCGCGATAGATGTAATAAATATAAGCTAAATAAGTATGATCAAGAAATTTTTTAAAAAATGAAATTAAAGAGCCAAATGATAATTAATTACTAAATCAAAGGAAAATCATTAACTAATTGTCAAATGACAATAAGATGGATATTTTTATTTTCTATTTTCTATTTTTTGTGTTTTTCTTATTTTTCATTTTTTGAATTTTGAAAAACAGCCATAATTTAGTGTTGCTAATACAATTAATTAATTAAAAACAAATAATAAATTAACAAATATTTAAAATCATATTCAAAGAAATTAATTAATTGGGAAAAAAGTAAATTGGAAATAATTTTAAAAAAAAAATCGTACATTTTGATTTAATAACTTAAAAAAATTTGGTCTGCTTCTTGGTTAAACAATCGAAGCTTCTACAAAATGGTCAAACCAGTGTTGCTTCTGGTTGTGAGAATCACACTTTAAGTTCAAGAAAAATCCAAATGTGGCATCATGCGAGTTATTGTAGGGGTGTTATGGTAGTTTCATAAAATATAATAATTATAATCATTGCTAGCTCGCTTTTTACTTGCAAATTTTGTAGCTGCTTGCCATAACATGCTGGAATAGATTTCCACGCATCGTAGCAAAATCAGAAGCTACAGCTAGAACCCAAACTTGGCCATTTTAAGGGAGATTTTGTTGATTTTTCTAGCAGAATTATAAGTAAAAGTAGGTTTTATGGTGATTATAAATGATTAAACTTGTATAGATTGAAGTGATCGGTTGGCTACCTTTGGGGCTCACAAGGTGGCTAACCAACTGCCTTGATTCTTGCACTGGTCTTGAAATCTAGTTGTGACAGGAAAGTGGGATCTTTCTCCTTATTTTTTCAAAGTCGAGTATTACAATGGCAATTGAGTTTTTAGTTGATAACTATTTTAGATGAGTGGGAAGTTGACAGTTATTCTAGAGGCTAGGGTTTAGGGAAAGGTTTTGGTATGTTAGATGGGCAAATCTTGGTTTGTAGTGGTTCCTTGACAATAACGGAGATGGATTAGGCAAGTGGGAAGATTAGCAATAGTGAGTTTTGGTGATACGGTGTTAACAACATTAGTTTTCTTTTAGGTATAAGTCTAAGATGGTGATAGAGATAGTTTGGCATATAAATGGTTGTTTGATTTAGTTCTTAAGGAGTGGTAAAAAGGGATGAACGATATGGAGAAAAGGATGAATGCTTGTCCAATTATGGTCTATTGTAGTGTGAGATTTATAAGAGGGATAAAGTTTTGGTTGTTTTATAGTAGAGGTGGAGAAGGAGGAAAGCTAGTGATAAAAATAAAGATTAATGAAAAGCAATTATAAGAAGTGATGAAAAATGAAAAGTGAGTACAGAGAAAGAGATGAGCACAAGATTTTTTATTCCAATATTTGTATATCTTTTGTTATATGATAAGGCTACAAAATAACAAAGACATACACAAGTGTTTAACTTGTTATACCAAAAGGAAAATGTAGATGAATAAAGTAAGCATATCCAATAGGCCTTTAAGATAGTGATAATTAGGTTGAGCACCATATAGGTGTTTATACAAAGATTGATTAATAGTCATTAAAGAAGCCAAGAAATATAATATTGTAAAGAAGTGCAATGGTAAGAAGTGCGAGTGCAATTGCAAGTGCTAACGAAATTGTTGATGGTGATGGTAGGGAGTTGACATACTATGAAAGGGCGATGAAGAAAGTTAAGCATAGAGAAGAGAGTACTAGTTTAGTCTAGGAAAGTATCTCCTTTTGTGACAAGGCCGTAATAAATGTGGGAATGGAGGTAAAGGGGGAGTTTCCAACAGTGGAATAGTCTATTGAATCGGAAGAAGAGGATGTTGGCATAAACATTTCTGGTAAGTTTCCTATTATTCAAGTCTCTCAGCAGTTACAAATTCTATTGGTTAAAAAATAGCATAAGGTCGTGGTGGTCCGACTTCTCAGTCGCTAGCTTAGATATAGAGCTCTTTACTCTTACCTTCAAATGTTATGGAATGTCTAGGATATGCAGATAATTGACTTAGGTAATGAATTCTTCTTGGTTAATTTTGTCAGTATAGAAGATTACCAAAAAGTTTTATTAGAGGGCCCTTAAACAATCTTGGGTAGTTTTTTTATCTAGTCATGGACTATTGATTTCGATATGTCTAATAGTGAGGTTGAGAGAGCTGTGGTTTGGGTCTGAATTCCGGGCCTCCCCCTCTATCTATATCATAAGGAGATCATCAAGAAAATAGGAGCAACTATAGGTAGAGTTGTGAAGATTGATTATATAATACATCAGGCATTTCTCAGGGTAAATTCACTCAGTTGGTAGTATCGGTGGACCTTCAGGAACCTTTAGTCCTTAAGCTCTACATCAATGGCCAATGGCACCTCCTAGAGTACGAAAGTCTTCTCGAAATATGTTTCTCATGTGGGCATATAGGACACGTAGTCGGTACCTGCCAAACCAGCATTGATAACCAATAGGGGTTCATTACTGCTGCCCAGGGGAAGAATGAGCAGAAATTAAAGGATGATTGAGCCTTCGAAGATTGAATGATAGTATCATGATAGAGCCGAAGGATTTAGAAAAAGCCTCCTAGCGAATTAGGAATACAAGGGTCTCATTTCCAAATACTTGCAAAGGATAACTGTACTAAAACTGGGGATGCAAGAGGTTTAAGAGACTTGCAGCAAGCTATAGGTGCTCAACAATGCATACAAAAGGATGTGCAGATTCAAGACCTTAGTAGTTCTAAGAAAGTAAGAAGCACGGGTATCATTATAAAAGAAAAATATGGTAAAGATAATATGGAGTCAAGTAACGTGTCTACAGTAAAGAGCAACCAAGATATTTTAAGGAGAAAACATACTCTAGCTGATTTTATAGTACTGAAAAATAAAAAAATAATAGTAGAGCTTAATGAGACTAGGCCCATTATGTTAGACCTTAATCGCCACTTTGTGGTCCAAGCCCAAGACACTATTGTCACAAACTAGAGTTCTTATGGTTAGGATCCTATGGTAGCGTCAAATCTTCGATACGGTAGTCTTACAGCTGGTTAGAGGACCCTATAATTGGGCCTTCTCCTATGGAAGAAATGCCTCCTTCCTCCAATGATACTTCTTTTCATTCCCTCAAGGCTGGTATCTAGTAGATGGTCTTCCAGGTGACCCCCATAGATGTAGCAAGCAACGACTCAATAGTTGAGGCAAAAGGCAATAACTTCTTTAGTGAGGAGGATGCTCGAGACCCATATCTCCGAGATTAGAGGTAACCTCTTTTTTATCTCTTTTTCTACGTCAATTTTGATTTGGAACAATCAAGGGGCTGGTAGCTCCTTTTTCCTAAAAACACTTAAGTAGCTTATCAGTAATCATACCTCAACATGGTTGTAATCTTAGAACCTTGGATCAGTAGCATAAAAGTAGAAAGGGTAATTCATAAAATTGGGTTTAAGTTTTTATATAGGGTGGATGCTAGGGGTTATTCTGGGGCCATTTAGTTATTATGGAATGATCCTTGGTAAGTTAAAATTCTGATGAGTGATTGACAATTTATTTTCTCCCAAATATGTGACAAAGGCCGCACTCTGATGGTTTTTACTACCAAATATAGGAGCGCAGTAACTAGTGTCAAGAGGATGCTTTAAGAGAAGCTCGATTGCCTGAGGTTGGATTGTTCAATTGCTTGGTTAGCAGCTAGGGACTTCAATGCCATTTTGAGGAGTGATGAGAGAAGAGGTGGCTCAGGTAATAGAGTTGGAGTTTGTAGACCTTTCTTTACCTAGTTTTTTTTATTTAGATTTGGAGGATTTATAGTATAAAGTACCCAAATTCACTTGGAAAATAGATAATCTTTGGGAGAGAGAGACTCGATAGAGCGCTTTATAATCCAGTTTGGAGGAGAAAGTTTCTAGAAGCTTTTGTGTTCCCGTTGGCCAGAATTCTAATATGCCATCATCCTTTTCTAATTCGTTTAGGTGATTCTTGCCATACTCAAAGGAGGAATAGACCATTTAGATTCTAATATGTTTGGCTTACCCACGGGTTTTTCAAGCACTTCATTACTAACTCTTGGCCTCAACCACTCCCTCTTTCAGAAGTTATAGAAACCTTTACTAGAAAAGTCACTACCTAGAATAGAGAAACATTTAGGATTCTCCACATCTACAAGAACCAACTTTTGGCATGAATTGGGGGTGTTCAAAAACTTTTAAATTTAAAGCAGGACTTAGCTTTGCAAAGATTGGAGGAAGAACTCAAGAATAAGCTAGAGGTCATCCTGAATAGAGAAGAAATGTTGTGGGCACAAAAGTCGACGATTGACTGGGTCAGATTAGGTGATCGAAATATGAAGTTCTTTCATAACAAACTTTAGTGAGGAGGAGATGGAACAAAATTAAATGGTTAAGAGATTAGAGGGGCGAGTGGACCTATGACCAAAAGTAACTTAAACTTCTAGCTTGTGATTTCTTTAAAGTTTTCTACAGGCAAGATAGTAATGACCAACCTACTAATATATTGGAGGGGGATTTCTTAACCATCTAAATCGAGACAATAAATAAAATTACTTGCCTTGTTGGTGACGTGGAAATCGCAGACAACTTATTCTATATGCAACCATGGTAAACCCCAAGTTTAGATGGGTTCTAAGAGGGTTTTTACCAAAAGAATTGGGAATTGGTTCGCTAGTAGGTGGTAGAGATGATTCAATGAGTATTCCAAGGTCAGATTATGGAACTGGGGAAAAACAATATAGTTATTTATCTAATCCCTTAGATACCAAATTTAGTTTCAATTACAAATTTTTGTCCCGTCAATCTTTGTTTTGCAGTATATAAGGTGGCTTCCAAAGTTTTTGTAAACTAGCTTTATATGCTAATGCCGTTGGTAATGAGCCCTCACCAAATGAGTTTTGTTCTAGGGAGGAAAATCATGAACAACGTCATTATTGTGTAAGAAGGTAATCCATTCAATAAGACTGAAAAGGAAAGGCAGGTTACATGGCAACAAAAATAGAACTAAAAAAGGCGTATGATCACTTGAGCTGGGACTGTGTTCATAAAACTCTTGTCAAATTGGCATTATCTGAGAGCTTTATACTAATCATCATAAGCTCTATAAGGTCAGTGGAGATGCGGCTTAATAGGAATGGTGAAACGACGGACGCTTTTTATCCTTTTTAAGGTTTGAAATAAGGTGATCCCTTATCTTTTTTATCATTCGTCTTGTGCATAGAATGTTTAAGGTAAGCTATTTCAGAGGTAACAACAACTGGTAGATGGAAGCCAATCATTTTGAATAGAAACAACATAGGACTATCCCACCTTTTTTGTACAAACGACCTTGTTTTGTTTGCGGAGGCTGATCTTGCTCAGGTGAATGTCGTTTGTTAGGAATATTCACATATTTCTTATTTATCTAGATTATCTATAATTATAAGAAATATTGTCTTATTTATTCAAATGTAAATTAGGCAATAGCAATTATGGTCATAATTAGTCTTTCATAATATAGTATAATAGTTTTGTCCATATAAAGATAGTTTTTGTGCAATGATCGATATGTAACAACAATAATAAAAAATTCATCTTTCCTCTTTCTTTTCTAAATTTCTCATGGTATCAGAGTTTTATTATGCATACTCTTAAAAATTTTGATAAGGCTCACTAGCCTCCTCTCGTTGGAAAATTCTTTCTAGTGAAGTAGAAGTCAGGGAGGCAAAAATTTATTACCTCTATCTATCCATCTATTTTTCTCTCTCTTATTTTTGTAGATTATTGCTCGTTTATTTTTAGTTTAGCTTTACCTCTGTTCATAATTCTTTCTCCTGTAACTTACATCTCAACGTTACTACCTGAGACATTTATGTTGTGCCACATGTTTTACTCTGCTTCCATTTAGAGCTCTCTTGTAATATCCTATATCGATGTTATTACTCGAGACATTTATGTTGGTATTACCTGTTTTGCTCTGCTTTCATTCAAAGCTCTTTTTTTTGTAATGTCCTTTCTTTTTTGTAATGTCTTATCTTAACGTTACCGCCCGGGACATGTATACTGGTGCAACCGGTTATGCTCTGCTTCCGTCAAAAACCTTCTCTTTGGCAAGATAATTCTGTTGATTTAAATTTCAAAATCAAGTTAACATTTATAATTCTATCTTATATTTATGGGGAGATGTTAGGAATATTCGCATATTCCTTATTTATTTAGATTATCTATAATTATAAGGAATATTGTCTTGTTTATTCAAATGTAAATTAGGCAATAGCAATTATAATTATGATTAGTCTTTCTTAATATAGTACAATAGTTCTGTCTATATAAAGATAATTTATGTATAATGATTGATATAAAAAAATAATAATAAAAGTCTCTCTTTTCTCTTTTTATTCTTTAAATTTAACATTATTAAAGGAATATTTGAGGACTTTTGTCACCATTCAGGTTAAAGGGTAAGTCTTGGTAAGTCTAGAATTCACTTCTCCAAAAAGGTCTCTACCAATAACAAAAGAGAATTGAGCTCTTGCATTGGCTTCCAAGAAACGTTAAAGTCGAGGAATTACTTTGGAGTCCTAATTTTTCATCTAAGAATCATAAAGTCTACTTACAGGCATATTGTTGATAAAATGAAGTTAAGATTGTCAAGCTGGCATGCAAAGAGCCTCTCTTTAGCAGGCAAAATTACCATAGCATAATCCATTCTTTGTGTAATCCCAACTTACTTAATACAAACCACTAGAATTCCCATCGGTATCTGTGATGAAGTGTTTAAAGTCTGCCATAATTGTATTTGAGGTTCGTCTAAAGGTTTGAAGAAGATGTCTGTGGTTTTATGGTAGAAAATACAAACTCCCAAAGGTTTAGGATTTCATCATTTGGCAATCCTTAACAAGGCTTACTTGATAAAGATTGGCTAGAGCTTGGTCTTGGATTATACAACTCTATGGACTCGAGTTCTACATGCGAAATATAATATGGTGGAGAAGTTGCCAACTACTTTGCCCCTAAGTAGTCAGGCTTCGGCACTATGGAAAAGTGTGGCAAGCATTTGGCCAATGGTATTGAAAGGTACTTCATGGTCTATGGGTAATGGCAGGTTGATCGAATTATGGTAGGATAAGTGGTTACCAAATGGCAATACCCTCCATAACATTGCATTTCGGCCCGTTCTAGGGTACTCTTTTAAATATTCAGTGGTTATGTGCGTAGATTTGATAGGTCTATGGAATTAAACTTTGTTTGAGAGTTTAGTCCTAGTTTCGACCTTACTAGACATTGCAACAATCCTATTGCCTCTCAAGATGCTTGGTTAAGGCAACCTCAATTGGCAGTTATCCAATTATTGACATTTCACTCTAAAATCCACAACCTCAATTTGGAGATGGGTAGGTCCCCAAATAATCAAATTATTTTTATGTTAAGCTCATCATAATAGACTGCTATCTAATAGGGAGAGGCAGAGATGACATCTGTATCAGGTTAATGCTTACAAGCTATGGTGGGAAACCCAGAAACCAACCTTCATGCACTAAGAGACTGTACTCAGCAAAGATGACTTGGGATCCTTTTATTCTTGATGTGCTTAAAGGCTCATTTTTTTCTTCCTTTAATGAGATCAGCGAGTGGCTTATTTCCAACCTGAAGGCTGGTCATTTATGTAGCCATGGTAGTAATTAGGACTTCATTTTTGGTTTCATTTTGCTGGTCCCTTTGGAAGAGATGTAATCAGATTATCTTGGGGGGTCTTAATGCAGATTCTTTATCTTTTTCAAGAAAGCTTCTTCAGAGTCTTCGATATTGTGTTAAGGCAAAGGAAAGCTTATTCTCTTTGCTTGACACCTTCCTGAGAAGGTAGGCTAAATGGAACTCCTGGTCTGTACCTCCCCCGAACTTTATTAAGTTGAACATGGCGACTTCTGTTTATCCTTCTCTAGCCTTGCCTTCGGAAGGGGCATTGGGAAAGACTTCAAGGGGAACTAGTTGTTTGGGTTTACAGCCAATTATGGCTGGACATCTATGCTCAATGTTAAACTAAGGTCAATATATGAGGGCTTTAAAATTGCCCGCACAATAGGTTACACCAAATTCATTAGAGTGACTGCTTACTAGCAGTTCATAGCTTGATCAGTAAGGACGATGGGCTAGGCTTGGTTAATTAACTTCTTGAAGCCATTAGAAGACTTTTGGACCTAGATTGGGAAGTTCATGTAGTCCATATATATAGGGAAGCTAATAAATGTGCAGACTGCTTAGCAAATTTTACTAGTTCTTACTTAATAAGAGTTCATGTTCTAGCTTTTGCACTTAGTGAGATCATCCCTTTACTTATTCATGATGTAACTAGAGTTTCATACTCCAAAGTTGTTTCCTTTTAATTTTGAGTAAAGTTTACCTTTTTCACCAAAAAAAAGAAGCTAAGAGATTGATATTTAAATGATAGTGAGTTCAAACTTATTTGTTTATATATTGAGCACAAACCCAAACTTGAATACAATAATTGTATATTAATTGGCTGAAACTTGATTTGTTTACTAATCAAACTTCATTTTAGGGACTAACATAATAAGTTTTTATCAAACTAAATTATTAATTTGGTATTAATAAGTTTTTTTTATACAAATTTAATTGACTAGGAAAAAAAATTTTTAATTTAACTTTTTTATAGTTATTCACTTAAACTGAAAATAAACTTCATGTAAACTATTAATAAATCTAAACAAGGCCTTAACAAACTAGCAATGAGTTATTCACGAGTCTAAAAAAGTCGTCTAATATTGTTTAAGCTTGACTTTATTGGTAAGTAAGCTTTTGAATAAGACTTAAAAATAACTTGTTTACTTAAATGAGTGACATTTTATTGAGTCAACTTTTCAAGTTTTTACTGAATGTGTTGTTTTAATTGCAGTTCTACAATTGTATTGCCTCCCTTAAAAGCATTCATACATATGCGAGAGATGAGAAGGACTTTGTTTAGATCAATTATAGGTTTTCTTTTAAAGCATACATTTTGTTGAGATGTTTTAAAACATAAATATACAAAAATTATTTTATTTTAATGTAAGATTAGGAGAAATTAAACGAGATGATAATGATGGGATAAACTCAATCTAGTATTTAGTAATAAATAATGAAAATAAGAGGATAAATTATTTAATTATGCCTATAATTTAACCTCCCAAAATATATCGTTTATATTAAAATTTGGTTAACTTATATTAGATAATTAATATCCTAAATTTCTAATTCATAAGTGACTTAGAAATAATATTAGAATTTAAAAAAAATTAAAAAATTAAAAAATAAAATTTGTTTGCATCGGTCTAGTTCAGTTAGTTTTTAGTTGAATTAACCAAGTCAATCAATTTTTATCTAGTTATCAATCAACTAATTTTAAAATTTTGACTAAACTAATTTGGTGATCAATCTCCAATTATTTAGTTTGAAAGTTAATCCAATTTAAAATTGTAAAACTTGATAAATTATAGAGAAATTACTTATAAAAATTATTATCCCAATATATCCCACTAAAATTCTCAATTTTTCTTCATTTAGTCCCTATTTTTTAATATTGCCATATACTACCTTAGAGTTATAAGAGGTTTGAGTGAGATCATACCTTAAGAAGCCCATAAAATTTTGATATATTTTTCATTATATATTTTAAGGTAATTATTGACAAAAATATTAAGTTATTTTGAATACATTATAATTATAATTTAAAAAGGATCTCATATATTAAAATGAGTTTGATTCTGAAAAATAAAAGAAAGAGAGTTTCTCATAATAAAAAATAAAATTGAGAGTATAAAAAATTTTGTATTACAGAAATAGAGACATGTTTGATTTCATTATTTTCGTAATTTAGTTTGAATTCTATTAAATAATTTCTCATTTAAAATATATTTTAATTTGTTAGTTTTAATACAAAATTTTTAGAACTCGAAACACCAAAATGAATCATCGATTTGCAATTTGAGGTTGGTGGAGAAAACAAGAAAAACCAAAGAAAGCAAAAGATATATTGCTGATAAAGAAAAACGATGATATCAATTCAGCAAGTAACCAGATGCTCCTCCTCCACCACCAGAAACCTGGGCGGCCTCTCTCCTCTTATCCTCTCTTCTTGTAATCCTTGCGCTAACAACATACTATTAACCCGAGACCGAAACGAAAAGCAACGCCAACATCCATCTCAACATCCGTCCTTGATTTTGTTTTTTAGCGGTTACCAGTCCACTGCCAATCCTCTTCACGAAGTGGATGCCATCAAGACAGCCTTAAACCCCAAAGATGTTGTCGAAGCCTTCAAGGCGTGGTTTAAAAGCCGAAAGTTGTCGTTCTTGGATCGGATTTACGAGATTCTTTGCCGACACGACAAGAACTACCAGTCCGCTCTGTCCCAACTATGCCCCCCTCTCTCCGAGGAATTCGTCCTCCAAGTGCTCGCCTACTGCAAAGCAAGAAACGACGTCGAATCTTGCCTCAAATTCTTCGAGTGGGCCGGCCTTCAGCACCGCTTCCACCACACTCGCAGCACTTACCATGCCATCTTCAAGATCCTGGCCAAGGCCAAGCTCATGCCTTTCATGCTCGACATTCTTGAGCAATGCGTCGCTCAGAAGTTTGTCCACAAAAAAGTTGGGTTTTATAGCACCCTCGTCATGGGATACGCCATGGCAGGAAAGCCCGAACACGCACTCCAGATGTTCGGTAAAATGCGCTTTCAGGGCGTCGACTTGACTCCCTTTGCTTACCAGGTTCTTCTTAATGCTTTGGTGGAGGAAGCTCGTTTTGATGCCGTTAATGTCATCTGCAGGCAGATTTCTGCTAGAGGGTTCGAGAACCACGTCACACATTCTATAATTGTCAAGAGTTTGTGTAAGCGGGAGCTCTTGAAGGAGGCCGAGGACTATTTATGCGGGGTCATGCAGATGTTGCTCGCTGATGAGAATGGTGTTCGCAGGATTGGTGACGGTCATGGCCACGCTTTGGGCATTCTTGTAGATGCCCTTTGTAAGAATGGTCAGTTTGATAGGGCTAGAGAGTTAGTTGATGTGTTTGGCGACCTCGATTTGGTGCCAATGGAACCTGCCTATGGTTTGTTTGTTAAGAATCTTGTTGTAGCAGGTAAAGCTGATGTGGCTTTGGAGTTTTTAAATAGCAAGAAGTCATCCGAAGGGTACATCCCTGAGGTTTTCCGGTGGAACATGTTGCTTTACAGGCTGCTGAAGGAAAGTCGGCTTAAGGAGGCATTGGATTTGTTGATGGACATGAAGGAGTCTGGGGTCCTTCCTGATAATGTCACCATGAATGCTGCATTGTGCTTCTTTTGCAAGGCTGGAATGGTGGATGTTGCACTTGAATTGTATAATTCTAGAGTGGAGCTTGAGCTTTCACCCAATAGTCTAGCTTATAACTATCTCATCAATAGTCTGTGTGGATATGGTAGCATTGATGAAGCTTATAGGGTGTTAAGGAACTCCATGGAGCGTGGTTATTTTCCTGGTAAAAGAACATTTTCCATACTCACTGGTGCTTTGTGTAGACAAGGAAATCTTGATAGGCTGAAGGAGCTTGTTGTTATTGGTCTAGAGCAGGATATCAAGCCAAACGATTCGGTTTGTGACAAGATTATAAGAACCCTTTGTAGGTCTGGCAGGGTGGAAGACGGATACTTGTTGCATGGGGAATTCAATAAAGGCAATAGTCTTCCCTCACAATCTACTTTTGAAAACTTAATACGTGGTTTTAACAGGTCAAAGAGGGGAGAAATTGCTGCTAGACTTCTTATTGAAATGCAGGATAAAGGTCACCCTGCATCTCGGGCTTTGTTCAGAGCTGTCATTCATTGTCTATGCCATACAGGGAATTCAGAAATGCATATCCTTAATTTGCTGGCAATGCAACTGTCTCATCAGAAATCCGATCTTGGGATCTATAACGACTTCATTGGTGTGGTTGGGAATGCCAAGAAGCCTGAGTTGGCCAGAGTAGTGTTTGAGATGATGCAAAGAAGTGGGATTGTGCCTAATCTGCTTTCTCACATTCTTATATTGCGGAGTTATTTAATGAGTGAACGGATTTCTGATGCTGTAAATTTCTTTGCGACTTTGCATGATAGAAGAAAGCTGGGAAAAAAAGTTTACAACTTCATGGTTTGTGCTCTCTGCAAAATCAAAAAGGCAGATCTTGCATTGGATTATTTCAGGGAAATGCGGACTTCTGGAGTAACTCCGACCATCGAATCTTATGAGTCTCTTTTGCAGCTATTGTGCTCAAACGAGCGATACGATATGGCAGTAGGTCTTGTTAAGGACTATCATAAGATTAGGCATGGTTTTACACCCTTTATTGGAAATGTACTCCTATATCATTCCTTGAGGAGTGAAAAACTTTACGAGGCTTGGGTACGATCAAGAGAGATGCAGGATGAGACACCTTATCTATCGAGCTTTGGCCAGCTCATTGGTACTTTTTCTGGTCGTATTAGAGCATGCCCAGAAATAGACGACTTGGAAAAGCTTATTGAACATTGCTTCATGCCTAACATCTACACTTACAATATGTTGTTGAGGAGACTAACCACTTATGACATGGACCAGGCTTTTCACTTTTTTCAGCGCATATGCCAGAAAGGGTATGAACCAAATAGATGGACCTATGACATCCTGGTGCATGGCCTTTTTAAGCATGGAAGGACAGCTGAGGCTAAGAGATGGATGGAGGAGATGTTTAGGAAAGGATTTAAACCAACTGAGGATACTATATTATTCGTTTAATGGGTAACAACTTGAACATGTTTGGCTATCAATTTAAAGTTTCACAATTAGAGTTGGTTTCTTGAATAAATTTCCCGCAAAGTTTAACTTGTTTATAAAAATTTATTTTATTTGTGTTTGCTTCTTGCCTTGATAACTCTTGGGTCAGGAAGAACATTGTATAGACACTGTCAGATGATTGTAATGCTTATAGATTTCGAAAGGTTCAGTTGATGTGGCAAATACAATAATTAGTTTACGTACTCGTATGCCAGAAACGATAGTTTTAGACTCTATAATCTCAGTGAAAAACTGAAACTGTGGGGGTTGGGGTGGGGGGTACATTTCAATTTTTGAGTTCTAATCAGCTGGGATTTTCTTCACTTTTCAATTCATTTCTGATAAAACTGCTGGGGTTGGGGTGGGGAGTAAATAGAGCTTAATCAAGGTCATATACTCTGGTATCTATTCTTGACTTTATAGCTTTTCACTCACGTGTGTCTTAATTTACCGGGTTCTTTAACCAAATATTTAATAGGACATTGTTGGCTAAGTGCACTAGTCCTTTGCTCTCATTCTTAGTTTTGAAATTGAGAAGCTGTTGACTGACGGCTTCTTTTGTCTAGCCCTATGGAATTGTTTCTCTGCACTGCCTTTTTCCATAAGATGCTTCTACACCTTTTGCTCTTTCACTGGACAAAGACTATTTGTTCAATTTATTTTACTTTTCTAAAGACAAAATTATGAGTACAGATTATGATATGAACCGTGTTTTTTTTTTTCTTTTTTTTTTTGGGGTTCTTCATTGAATGGTTACTGATGACATCCTGAATTTCTGGTAGTTCATTTGTCTGACAATGATAGGCTTAGTTCTTTCTGTAGCAAAGTCAAACTTTTATCAACTTTTCAATTTAATTGTCAATTTGTTGCATTATTTTTTACAGGTACAGTTTTAGGATGTTGAAAGGCATGAGTGAATTTCCTTTCAGTCGAAGACTTTGGCATGAAGCTTTATTAATTAATGGAAGCAGGTTAGTGTATACGACTGTTTTGTACGTTTTGGTTCAGGTTCATATTGTTATGTGGTATGTCATAGTCTATCTAATCATGTATGTTCTACTTTGTAACTTAAGGTCACATATCTCCCCCTACTGTCTTTCTCTGGAGCTATGGTTAGCTCGTTTGAACAATTTTAAAAGATCTAACGTACACAGTGGAACTTACATCCTTCACTGCATAGGAGAGGAGGCAAATAAAGTATTAGAATGAAGAATTTCTATTGCCATTTAGTTGTGATGGCAATGAAAACAAATATAGTAGATATCTTACAATTGATTTATTGAATTTAAGGGAACAAAGAAAATGGAGTGAATGAAAATAAATTAATAAATAATGAGAACAGGTTATTATGGTGAAAGTAAGGCATCGCGTGCATGCGCACACACACACAAACACAAGATTCGGTTAAATGTGTGTTAAACAACCTTGTAATTTATTGGACTTGACAGTTGATAAGAGCTTTATGAATGAAGGAAACATTTTATGGTAGTATGGAAGGTTAGATTGTGCACTTCTCAAGTCCCCTTGCATCTTTCTCTGAAGACTTATTTTTAAGTTTTGATTTATCAGTACTGGTAAGTATTTTTCAACTGGGTGCCTTTCTGTAGTCATCCAGCAAATGCACCAAGGGCATAGTCATATGTTCTTTCTCCAAGTTTCCTGTTTTCTTACACACCTCATGCTATATATCTTAAAGTTGCAAAAGCTTTGTGCTTTGATGAATGAGGGGATTGTATTTTTGAAAGTCAAAATCTCCAAGCGGACTGTTTTGACCAGATTCAGTTTCAAACTAAAACTAAAAGCTAAACTAAAACTAGAACTAAATTCTCCAAGTGGACTGCCATTAACTATTTTTGTCCTTAGTGGTGATTTAAATTCATGTGTTAGGAAAGTGTTATTATTTTCTCATATTTATTTTCTGGAATTATCTTGCTTTTGTGTAGGTAAGTGTGCAAACCCCTGGCAGCACCTGGATCTTCTGTCAGAGTGAAGTAGAAGGGGCAATGATCATCATCATGCACGAGATCTTACCAAGTATTCCATAAAACTTTTTCTTGAACACCAGGACTTCAATGAATCAAGTTTGCAGGTGAAAGATGGTGATTTCCTTTGCATGTTGTAAAATAAATATTGTTCATTTGACAGGTGTTGATTGATATTGCATGCATAGCAGGGTCAGACTTGCTTCAGTAGAGGATCCCAACAGCATAAGTATGTTCTATTCTGTTGCTTTCTGAAGCAGATGAACTGCTGAGAGATTAAAGTCAGCTTTATAGTTGAAAGTTCAGTTAATTGACATCTATATATGTCCCCTATAGCTGACCTCTGAAAGCAGATCCAGTTTCATTCTTTGATGGAAAGCCATATGCAGCTGCTTTGACTTTATGCATGAATTCGTTTTCGGATTCAATAAAATACTTGCGCTCTTGCAAATTTTTCATGCTATGATCTTGGAAGATCTCTGTTTTGTCCTCTCTTAATGCTTCCATGACGCAGCTCTGCTTTGATTCTTGATCATTTCTCACTTGGCCCCAGCTTCTGCTGAATTATAGAGGTGAAGTATTTTTGTATTCAGATGGAAACTCTGGCAAAGATATTTACAAAATGATTTATTTCTATTTTGTATTGGATAGGATGCATAGAGATGTAAAAGCGTAAGATATATTTGTTCTCTGTTTTGGGGACGAGGCTTTTCATTTTACATTTTTGTAGCATAACCTTATTAGTATTTTTTCATTGTATGCAAAATTTCAGTTCTCTTCGGTTGAGTTATAAACTGGTGAAAATGGTATGGAAAGTAGTTCAACCCATCAGCATCCTCACTCTCATTGACTTTCGTACAACTCCATTGGGTGATTGAAAGCTTGCCATTACTTTATTGGTAAATTTCAATAAGAATATATGTTTACGTTCATTGTGCCCATTCACATCTCTAATTTGACTAGATTTAAATAAATAAAAAAAAATAACAAATAAAGATCTTTATTTTTACAAAATTTATCATGCAAATTAATATCATAATTATAAGGTCAAACACACCAATTATTATATACAAATACATTTATATTCAAGAAGGGTTAAATTACATTTAATTATTAGATGTGAATATAATCATATTAAAAAAAGATTAAATTAGATTTATTGATACTCACTTTGAAAAAAAAAAAAGTTATTGCAAATACAAGTATATATATTCACATACTTGCTACTCTAATAAGTAATATTATAATTAAATTTTAGAATAAGTAGATTGAAAGATAATATATAATATTATAAACAACAAAAGTTGTAATCAGTGGATAGTTTATATTGGCTAAATATATAATAATAATAATAATAATAATAATAATAACAGTAATAAACAAATGTAGGCACATTTGGGTCATTCTTGATACAAAATTAAGTCCAATTCCTGATCTTTCATGCATATTTTGTCTACTTTTAGTTAGCTTTATGCATTTATATTCTTTTACATATTTATACATTTATTTTATATTTAGGTACTTAATAATAGAGCTAATAATAAGCATTTTGGAACTCTAGGAATGAGCCAATAAGATAAAAAAAGGTGTGGAATGATTGAAGATTTCAAGGGCTAAGAAAAGAAACAAAACATTGAGTAATATGGTCTAACACAAGTTTTATAAAAAAGAAACGATTTATGGTGATCAAACTTGAAGATTAATGGCTTCCACATCATCTTTCAAGGAATATTGCAGTCGGAGAAGAAGTTTCGGAGAAGGCCTATAGTTTCTTATAAGCTCTTTCTTTAAACTTCTATATTTCTGATTTGTATCATGAATGCCTGCAAATACGTCGTTGGTTGATATTGTTTTGATAATGATGTGTGAGTAGTTTCTCATACTATGGTTGGGTTCCAACCGTCTATTGACTTAAATGTAGCCATTGAACAATTTTTCTCGTTTTAATGATTGTTTATCATATATTGATTCGCTTCTTATGTTGTTAATATTTATGAATATGTCGGTACCTACATTTGCATGATTAGAAATGTATGGGTGATGAATAGAAAGATGAAACCTAGCATTGGATTGTCAAGAAGTTAAACTTAGGGTTATTTGACCTAGAAATAGGCTGTAATTATTTGAGGATTGAGATTAATGGGTTTCAATTACTGTAATCACCATAAGAATATGAATTATGTAATTGGAGCACAACCCTTATGCTTTGAAAGAGTTTATTGGATATTTTAAGAAAATTCAGCTTCAAAATGGTAATTGTCATTAATTTGAGAAATTTCTATAACAATCTTATTAAGTTAATATGATAAAGACCCAATTCTACACTTATTAAGTTTGATTATATCGAGTTTGGTATTTTGTGTGCTATTGGTTGTTCTTTGTGTTTATTTACTAATTAAAATTAATTTAAAAAGAATCTCTAATTTGATTTCTAAATAATAAAAACTGTAATAATTTAGTAATCTGCACACAATCTCAGAAAAAAACGATCTCTTTTGCATTACTTACAGCGTGCATTTACTGAATCATGCAAGGCTCCATTTTAGATTTGGCAACAAAACAATTTCTTTAAAGTTGTTTATACCCTCTCCAAGTTTTTTGCTAACAATTTTATTAATTTAGTGTATTTGGCATGTAGTTCTTAAAACACATTCCTCAATCGCAGTACTGTCACATTTATTATTATTTATTTTTTCCACTAAGTAACCAATAATGTATACTAGAATAGACATGTCTGGATTAATTAATATTATAAATCATTACTCCATTTCTATACTGCACCTACATATTCCTCTTCACTGTAAGTTATCATGCTAATATTGTCTACAAAATAAAACTGTCTGAAAATAATAGCCATGGTGACAAGAAGAACAAGTAAATATCCACCTACCTTCTTTCTTGATTCAATGTAAATATTTTAGTCTTAATTAGCTTGAATATCTCTATAATTTCACTTAATAGCCAACCTAAATGTTGATAGTTGAGATTTGAAGAGTGAAAACTTATTAGCTTGAATATCTCCATAATTTGACTTAATAGCCAACTTAACTATTGATAGTTAAGATTTGAAGAGTGAAAACTTTGCTAGTTGCTGGAGCCTAACAAAAGACAAAAAGCAAGGAAGGTCTCATTTAGATTTTCCCGGCAGCTCATACTACAGGATAGATGTAATATGATAGTCCTAAGTTTAATGATTGGTATGTTGTTGTAAAAAAATTGTCATTTGCATGTGAAGGCGAGGCAATGTGTATAACAGTGGTGTGTGTATAGGTTTTTGCTTTGGCGGAAATTTAATTCCCCTTTGGCTCTAACCTAAAGTGTTGCTTATTTCTTCTCTGCTTTAATCTATTAGTTATGTTATCTTTTAGGTTTAGCAAGTTTATTATAGAGGGAATGGGGTGTAGTAACTACGTGATCTACTAATACGATAACTTTATGTATTTTTTTTTAAACCAATCGGTAATTGAAGGTTACATTAAATCTCGATTAATTTAGAGTTAAGTTGGGTTGGGCCCCAAATGAGAGGAAGTTCTCCCAATGTAATTTTTTCCATTCATAAGACTTAAATCCGAGATCCTACCTAAGGAATATTGAGTTCTTTACTACTCAATATCAATGTATCTAACATGTTATTTTCCTAAAACTCTAGGTTTTAGTTAACAAAATATGTCAAAATTTTGTAAATAATGTTGCGAATAAACCAACTCCCAAAAACATTATGTATACCAATTTTTTTTTAAGGCTAAAGCTCATAGTATTTATTAGGATTTTACTTATGTAAAATGATATAGAAACTAGCTTACCAAATTTTTGGTAAGCACTAACATTACATTTATGGATACTTATTTTAATATATAAGAGAAGAAAATGGAAATTCAAAGGTGGATGATTAGAACTCACCAAAATTATCATCCACTCAGTCTAGCGATGATATGTGTAATCATGTATGATTTAGATAACTATATATAACGTCAGGTGTTTGACATTGTGGTTGCCAACCAAATAAACAATTTTTTGAACTAAAGTTTTTATAGACTTGTATTTAGTGCGGTAGGGATTTAAATTGAAGACTTTGAGAATAATTTGATGATTTTAAGAGTTTAAATTAAAGTTTTGATTCGAGTCAATATGTTAACAAAATGTTGGTGAAATTACCATTTTATGTTCACTATATTTTCTTCTCTTTTTCTTTTTTTTTTCCTTTACTTCAATATGAAAGGGAAATTCTTCGATATCTTCTTCTCTTTAGGCTCTTCTCCTTTTCTTCTTTTTCTTCTTTTTGTTCTCTATTTGCAATACTTGATCTTCACTGCATCTTAAACTCCTCCATCACTTCAAATAGACTAAAATTTATCACATCCAACATCTAAAGAGTAAGGATTATACTTGAAGAAAGATTATATATCCTTAGAGAGAGAATTAAAGATAAAGATTTTCCCAATGTAATCTCTCTTTCCCTTTCTCTCTTTATCTCTCTTTACCTTTGGTTTTTCAATTTTATGCTTTCTTTGATGAGAATATAGTATGTGGTAATGATCCTAGGTATTTATCAACTTATTAAAGAATATTTGCATGATAGATGATGAGGTTTGTTGTAGATTTAGGTTATAGAGAGACAAACCTAGAATTGATAAATGAGTTTTGAATTTGATTATGGTTGTTTAATTTATGTGTTGGTTTATGTTGAAGAATGTGATAAATGAGTTAAAATGAGTTAAAAACACTTAGGATGCTTTAGTTTGAGGTTTTGGAACTGTTAACTATCTACCTTAGAATTGTCAACTACTTCTGGCAACTTTGCGTAACTCAATGAAAATAGCATAACATCTTCTATAGGACTCCAAATTGCCATTTATTATATTAAACTCTAAATTCCTAGGGCTTTGTAATCATATATTTATTTCATTAAAATTTGTTTCTTAATGATATTAGTGAATTTTTAAAATTAAGTTAGAAGTTAAGCTAAGTTAGTTTAAGCGAGTTAACTTTTTCCTTATTATCGATGGACAAGTGAAATCCATTGGTCAGGTTAGACAAGGTCTAGGGATTTCATTCTTAATGGTCTTATTTTAACCCATTAATTACTCATTGTCATTAGAGTTAGTTGTGGTGGAGCTATATCCTTTAAGGCTTAGAATTCTCAAGTTGAGTGACTAATGTTCTTTTGTCATCCAAATAAGTAGGAACCTACTTAATATGAAATATTATAATGAATGCACACTTTGCTTGGTGATATGAGAATGGATGCATTTAAATTGTTTGGATAAAAATTGTTTGGCATACATTTCATAAGTCTGAAAGTCTTAGTTAGTGGAAGAGATAATATTGTTAACATTTGACTTGTTGAAGTAACTAGTTGGCGAGGGAGATAATTAAGCTAACTTGTGTGCACAATGTAATATTATTCAAGGTTTTACTTAGTAAGGGAGCTTATGGCACTAGCACCGTATTGGCCCCGCACGCAAAGGGTATTGGCTTATAAGTTATTCTCCTAGTTTCAAGGGCAGAAGACCCAAAATAGATCATCATAAACAATAAAAGACATTAAAACAGTAATAGGACATGCATAATGATAAATGTAAAATATACATTAATAATGTTATAATGCATGAGTTTTATTAAGAATTATGGATAATTATTAATAATTTAGAATAGTTTTCATAGGTTTTGATTATGTGATTGATTTATAAGTTAATAAGCTTAATTGAGTCATTTTTGCACAAGCTTCAGATCCAAAAAATCAAAAGGACAAACTTTAGAAGATATGGAATGGAAAGAACAAGAAAATGCTAAATTAAAATGAAGAAAACCAAGTTTTAGCACAAAACATGCCCTAAGCATGTAATCACCATCAAAAACATGGTTAAGCTGTGTTGTCCATGACGTTCCAGAGAAGAAAACAAAAGACATGGTCGAGGTCGTGTAATATTATACAGCCGTATAATTACACGACATAGGCCGTGTAAGGGAGAAACGGCCGTAGAAAAGAAATAAAAGCGAAGGAAAGATTACATAGGCAAGCTATGTAAAATCAACCAAAAACACAGGCAGACCGTATTTGTTCTTTTGCGCGACAAAGGAAAAAAATACTTACACGAGCAGGTCGTGTAATTTGGGTAAAACAATATGGGTTAGCCGTGTTTCATGACAGAATTAGGTTTTATCTATAAATAGACCTCTTTTCTCAGTTTTTCAAGGGAGAGCCAACTTTGGAGACCTAAAGCACACCCTAAGCACCCAAAACTCGACTTTCAACAATTTTTGAAGCTTCGGAGGCTAGGAAATTGGATTAAACAAAGCACAAGATCAATCATAGCATCTAAACTTAAAGTTCTTTCTTACTTATATTACTTGTTAATTATCTTTCAACTTTTAGCTTGTAAGATGATGATATTTAATATGATGTTTGTTTTAGTATCTATGAAAAATTAAACTATTTTAGGGTTTCTTGATGTAGCTTGACAACAATTTATGTTTATTTGATTCATTATCGATTTTCTTTTATATCATAATTGTTTATTGTTGCTCTTAATGCTTTCGATGCTTACGAGTTTTTTAGATGATCTAATTAGTAGAGAATACTAAAAAGACACATTATTAATTAAGTAATACAATTAACGTCATATGAATAATAACTGAAATGAAAGGATAAAATTTAACCTATAGGAAATTGAAGTAGTATGAATATATTGTCTTAAATAGTTTATGAATAACTCTATTCCTAATGAATTAATTAGAGTTGATTGTAGCTATTGCCCTGTGAGATTATCATAAACTATGATTAATAACTTCAATGTTTTATCAAAAGAGAACAACGAATGCAATAGGTTTATTCTTCCTTATGATATGAGATTAAATATGATCATCATACGAACTAGATAAACTTAGATGATGTTAAGTGAAATCAAGAACACCTTAATCTTATTCTGATAGTATCTTTGCTTGACAATTATTTGTTACTTTAGTTAAATTGTTTTTAATTTGATTAAATTAGTTAATTGATTCTCTTAAATATCTCTCTAAATAATAGTTAGAAAGTATAGATTTATGGTTATTAGACACAATCCTCGTAGGACGATGCCTTTAGTATTACTTTGATGCAATGCACTTATGTCTGTATCATGTTTTTGGCATCGTACCAGGGATTGGTGCACTAATATTAGAAATACTAATCTTATTATTAATTTAGACAACTTTTATTTTCCTTAAGTTATATTTTACTTCATTTTCTTTTATTTTTGGTACGTGTATGCGATGCTTATTGAGTGCTGAATTGTTGCCTTTTGGCCTCGAGATTGATTGGACTTACAAAAGTTGACTGAGGGAAACAAGAGACCAACCATAACAAGGAGAAGTACTAGCAACAATGGCAGACAGAAACAAGTTAAAAGGGTGATTGGAGAGGCTGTAGACCTAAGATCTTTATGAGACCATCCATAAATAATGTTGCACCATCCATCAATAGTGTTGTGATGAGTATAGCCAGGCCTAAGGTACAAGCCAACAACTTTGAGATAAAGTCGGCAATCATTCAGATGATCCAGACCTCCATTCAATTTAGGGGGATGCCGAATGATGATCCAAATGCTCATATCGTGAATTTCCTGGAGATTTGTGATACCTTTAAGTATAATGGTGTATTCGAAGATGCTATCAGGTTAAGACTCTTTCCCTCCTATTTACATGATAAAGTTAAAAGTTGGTCACAATCTTTACCTGCAGATACCATCACGGTGTGGAGTGATTTAGCTTATAAATTCTTGGCTAAATTTTTTCTACCTATAAAGCCAGCAAGGCTAAGGACAACATCACAAACTTTATCTAGCTTGACTTTGAATCACTCTACAAAGCATAGGAAAGATTCAAAGACTTGCTCAAGAGGTGCTAGCACCATGGATTACCAAAGTGGCTGGTAGTTCAAACATTCTACAATAGTTTTAATCATGTAACTAGGAATCACATAGATGCGGCATCAAGAGGATAATGGCAAAATCCACCGACATCGCTTATAATTTCTTAAAGGAAATGACTCTCAATAAATACTAATGTCCTATAAAACATTCATTGCTAATGAGATATGCAGGAGTGCACCGATGTCAATGCCTTGATAGTTTAACTATGAAGGTAGATTTTATTTGCAAGTATATTAGACAAAATAATCCCAATTCCTGCATTCTATCATGCAAGTATGTGAGTCATATGTTGGACAACATCCTACCAATGAATGCCTTACCAATGTCTCTTTCATACCATCATATTCGAAACAAGTCAATTTCATTGCTGACTAAGGAAGACAAAATAATCCCTATGCAAATACATATAATCCTAGTTGGAGGGATCATCCAAACTTCTTATGGAGCAATCAACAATAGAACCTAAATAGGGGGCCACTTGGATTTTAAACACAGGATAAGAAAAGTATGGAAAATTTGATCATCTCATTCACCAAAGCCCTTCAAGGTTTTATGCAACACACTAAAAATTTTATGATGAAGACAAAGTCCAACATTTAGAACCAGGAGGCTTAAATTATATATTTAGAAGTTTAAATTGGTCAGTTAGCCAATGGAGTACAAAATAGACCTCAAGGTATGTTGTCTAGTATCACGAAGAATAATCCTAAAGAACATATTAATGTAATTACCTTGAGAAATGGCAGGGAAGTCAAAGAGTTGGTTAGAGAGGAGATAGTAAAGGAAAAATAGGAGCAGGATCTAAAAGAGGAAAAGCTAACTTCACATAAAGAGGAACCTAAAGAGAAAGCGAAAGAGCCAGTTAAACCTTATACTCCACTAGTTCCCTTTCCACAATGCCTCCAACAAGGTAAGCCAAACAAAAAATTTTAAAAATTTTGGGAAATTTTCAAGAACTTGTAGATTACAATCCCTTCCTCTAAGGCATTGGAGAAGATACCAAGCTATGCAAAGTTTTTGAAAAAGATTCTATCTAAGAAGTGAAGTTTAGATGAGCATGAAACGATAGCACTAACCAAAGAATGTAATGTTATCATCCAAAACAAACAATGACCAAAACTATAAGATCTATAAAGCTTTTCAATCCCATGCGTAATTGGGATTAAGGCATTTGACAAAGCACTATGTGATTTTGGAGCAAGCATAAGTTTGATGCCATTGTCGATTTACCAAAAACTGTAGATTGGCGAGCTTACACCAATGATCATGTCCTGACAACTAGCTGATCGTAACTGCAGGAGCTATTATTGATGTAAGGTATAGTAAGTTAACTTTGAAAGTAGGTGATGAAGAGGAAGTGTTTAACTTGAAAGATGATAACCCTACTTCAGAGATGGATTAATATTTTGGTATTGATGTGGTGTGTGAATATGAAAAAGTGCAGAACAGGATTGGCAAGCTTAAAACAAAATGTCATTGATGATGAGTCTAGCGTATCACCTTTTAAAGTTGAGACCAAAAAAGAAGAAGGGTGGTGTGATAAGGACGAGAGGAGACACATACTCCTTTCCAAAACTATCTAACAATTAAGCTTAGCAGGAGTCGAGCTAACGACTTTAAACAATCACTTCTTGGGAGGCAATCCAAGCTAGATTAGTTTTCTTTTATTTTTTTAGTTATGTGTGATTTACTAATCTCCAAATCTTTGAATTGATAGACATGCAAGGTGTTTTAAAGGGATGATGAGAGAAGCCTTCAATGATTATTAGTTGACTCAGAGAAGCTTCTTAAACTCTTTCTTTTACTATATTTTTACATATGTTTTGTGCTTAACATTGAGTACAATGTCAATTTTAAGTTTGCAGATGAGAAATTTTTGATTTTGCATGTGGTTTTCTTTTATTATTTTGTGTGTTTGTAGCTATGCACGAATTTTGATAAAATTTTTATTCCTAATATCTATAATATTCCTTATATCTATAATATTCCGAATCATAACATGCCAATAATCTAAATAATATTCCTAATATCTATCTAAGTAATACTCCTTGAATCAAAATTAAAGTAAAAATAAATTTTTACTTTAATTTTGATTCAAGGAGTATTACTTAGATAGATATTAGGAATATTATTTAGATTATTGACATGTTATGATTTGGAGAATTGCATGATGATGAGTATTTATGATTATTATACTATTTAGCTTTGGTCAATTTACTAATTTAGGTGTATGTTCATTATTGATTTGCACTAAATTTGTAAGTGCTTGAAGAAATTTATGTGTATTAAATAATTTCTTAAATACCTCACCAATCCTAGAACAAATCTTTTGAATTTGTCAAGGTACAATTTTAAACTTATGTATGAAAAGGAAAGGATTAAAGCATTTCTTTATTTTAGCCAATACAAGTTCCCACCTTTATTAATCTATCCTTTAATAGCCAATTAAAGTGTTTGATGTTTTAGCCTATTTTTTCTCTTAACCTTTAAATTCCTACCCTTGTTTATGAGATGAATGTCATACCTTCTAACGGATTCGAATCACACAAAAACCTAGTTTTTATGTTAAATTAACCAAATTTTACACCTTCAAATACTGATCCTTTGTCAAATTTTAAATGTACAAGATGCAACATATCAAACTCAAATTATAAGTCAAAAACCTTTTACAAACTTTATTAAATAATCAAACTAATTGTCAATAACAAAATCAAAATATAGGCCACCCAAAAAGGCCTACAAAATCAATATGATTGAAATCATCACTAAACAAATATGTCAATTATTCCAAACAAAGTCCTAAACCATATGTAGTGAAAATGTGCATTGTGCCCTGTGCTTCCATTTGCATCACCTATTCAAAATTAAGCAAAAGCAAATATTAATGCTGTGGAAAATCCTAATCTTACAAATCTGAGTAGTTATTCAACTACCCTCAATAAAACTAAGTGAGTATACTGGAATGGCAAAGCAGGGTTATGGCTGCTCAACTACTTTAAACAATAATACCAAATAACAAAGCATAACATATCATACTTCACCTCTTATATTAATATCATCTCATAACTAATTATAACATGGCAAAGTAATTATATACAATGTCAAATAATCATACGAATGTATGAATGATGCATAGAAGGATAATACTTTTAAAGTTTTGAGAGTAAACTCTTTGAAGTTGGCCGAAGCCTCAAATCAAAGTAATGAGCTCATATCAAAGTTAACTGTAGTCTAAATAGAACTTAAAAGTACCCAAATCAGAGTTTGATCTAAAGATCCAAATATCAAAGTTACTGTTATAGTGCATTCAAAAGACACAAAAGTGCGTAACCTGGGCTTAATATATGTATAAATGTTAAACAATTTCATGAGTATAATTTCATATGAATGTTCTCATCAAATCAAACCAAATCAAATCTTTAAAGCATCAAATACTCATAAAAGTCAAAGTTTCATATTCCAAATATCACATTGAATCTTTGAAATATCATTAAACATTAATCAAATTTTCAAAGATGATTAATAAGTTCATCAATAAGCCATATTTAATCAAAGAAAACTAATTAAATTTATAAAGTTCCCTTTTCCTTTCTTTTTCTTTTCTTTTTCTCTTTTTTTCCAAAAAAACACGAGCAGACCGTGTAATACTCCTAAGTTACACGACTAGGGTGTGTTCATTAAGTTAACATTCTATTCCAAAAATATAGCTGTGTTTTCTTCTTCAAACTACATAGGCAAGCCATGTTTTCTAACAAATTTTATATAGCTAAACCATGTCAGTATATTTTTTTCAATACCTACAAAACATCAAACACAGGCAAGGTATGAAACTAATTAATATTACATAGCTAGACTGTGTTTCTCTAAAAGTCAAGTTTGTTGAATTTTAATCATCCTAAATCCTTTTTAAGCCAATTTTAATCATTTTTATCCATGTTTAGCCAAATTACTAAGTCATTACCTAGTTATTTACTAATTAAATTTGATTATATCTATAACTTATATTTAGGTGATCTAAGCTTATTTCTTACGTCAAACTTTTATTAAGTTAGATTATGCTTGATTTCTAAGTCATGATTTCATCCTAAGTTACTTACTAAGTCTTATGACTAATGTCCTAGCTTATTTTACATCAAAACTTTAGTTAAAATCCATATTATGTTACTTATACACAAGATAGGCATTATACTTCATACTTATGCCTTTAATCACTTAAGGTCTCAAATCTAAACATTAAGAATAGATTTCAAATCATGGTTTCTCATGCTCAAATCAATGCTTATCACCATCACAAATAGCGTGCATTAAATCATAGACAAAAAATCACAAATCATACTTGCATATACATAATCAAACAAGAAACTGACATTAACTCGGACCTCGCTTAACAAGATACAAACCAAATATGAGCACACCAAAACAAATCATTAAGATGCACCAAAAGTCATTCAAATCGACTAGCTTAGGCTTGTTAGCAACTTAAGGTTTAGGGTTTCGATTAAGGTATCTTTCTTAGGTAAAATTTTGGTGAATTTTATAAGTAGACGAAGAGAGTTTAAGAGAGCAAGAGAAATTCTTTTAGATGTATTAAGAGCTTCTTTTGATCGACTAAAGTGCTATATTTTAAGTGTTTAGGTCTTTATGAAAGAGTTTAAGAGATTATACTTCCAAATTAGCTTATTTTCCTATTTATATATCTAATAAAGACTACCTTTTATTTCATACATTGAAATTCTATTATTCCAAATTCCCATAAGGAATTCGGCCAAGAAATATTAGTGTGGGTTTAATAGACTAAATTTTAAAGTCATTAATCTTCTTATTAAGGTCCATACTAATCTTAAAATAAAATAAAGCATTTTAAAACAATTGAGCCCAAAACAAGTTTTTACTAAATATCCAATTAATTCATAATAGACCATTTAAGGCCTCTTTTCTTTTTAACAATTCATAACACGTATTTAGCATACAAATCGAAATCACTTATGAAAATAATGCACATAATTTCATATCAAATAGCAAATCAAAGTAGTTTACATAAGTCATCTCAATAAGAATCAAGCAAACGAAAGAATTAACGAAAGAATTCCTAATTCTTTTCTAAGAAGTTCTAGGTCCTAAATTAGGTTATTACAATGAAGTTGTATGATTAAGTGATTAATGCATTAGGAGTTTATTTTTATGGAAATGAGTTAATCAAGGAAGAAAGGGCACTAATTTTGATGAAATTTCAAAGAAAGAAGTAACCACCCAAATTAAGCAAAAGAAGAAGTTTGGGGGTTAATTTAATCAAGCAAAGGAATATATGTATAAAAAAAGAGAAGAGCTTCAAAGTTATTATATTCAAGCTCAATGAAAAAGAATCCTTGCTTTTCAAAGTTGAACATAAAGAAAAAGCTAATGTTTTTTTTTATAAAGTCAATTGTATGATTTCCTTTATGCATTGTAAAAATTCTCAATGTGTTATGCTCTTTGTCATACTAATCATTACCTTATAATTTTGTTTGTTAACTCATTCTTTGTTAAACTTCATTACAACCTTACAAAGCCCCATTATAGCCTTATAAAAGACCTTTTGATCTTTGGGTTGGATAAGCTCCATTAATAAAGATAGCATTGAAAGATTTGCATATGAGATTGAGATAAATTTGATACATCTAAATTCATTACATTCTTTAAAGTTGCTAGTAACTGCTTGACATATATGAGTTATTTGGCTATGAAGAATTTTTGTAATGAGATGATTAATTTGTTCTTAAGTAGTAAGTTGAACTTAATTAAATAGATTAATTTGTTCTTAAGTAGTAAGTTGAACTTAATTAAATGGCTATGTATAAGCTATATTCAGAATCTATGTAATTTGAAAGGTTATAATGTGTTGGTTCTTTTGGTATTATCTTAGATTTTCATCCTTGTAATTCTTTTTGGTCAAAAGGAAAGGCCTTTTAAACTTTGTACCTAAGTTTCTGTACTTGAGGACAAGCAAATATTTAAGTTTGGGAGTATTTGATAAGTGTAAAATATACGCTAATAATAAGGTTATAATGTATGAGTTTTATTAAGAATTACATATAATTATTAGTAACTTAGGAGAGTTTTCATAAGTTTTGACTATGTGATTAATTTATGAGTTAGTGAGCTTAATTGAGTCATTTTTGTACAGGTTTCAAATCCAAAAATTCACAAGGACAAACTCTGGAAGATATAAAGCAGAAAGAACGAGAAAAGGCTAAGTTAAAGAGAAGAAAACCAAGTTCCAGCATAAAGCATGCCCTGGGCATATAATCTTCATAAAAAACATGGTTAAGTCGTGTTGTCCATGGCATTATTTTTGAAGAAGAAGAGAAAAGACATGGTTTAGGCCATGGAATTAGATGACACAGCTATATAATATTACATGGCCTAGACCGTGTCTTTTCTCTTCTTTTTCAAAAAGAATGTCATGGACAACACGACTTAACCGTGTTTTTTCATGAAGATTACATACCAGGAAGAAACGATTTAGGCCGTGTAATATTACACGACCGTATAATCAGATGACACGTCGTGTAAAGGAGAAACGATTATGGAAAAGAAACAGAAGCGAACGAAAGATTACAAGGACAGGTCATGCAAAATCGACCAAAAACACGAGCTGACTGTATTTGTTCTTTTGTGTGATAAAGAAAAAAAATAGTTATACGGGCAGGCTATGTAATTTGTGTAAAAAGTATGGTTTGCCCGTGTTTCATGACAGAATTAGGTTTTCTCTATTATTAGACCTCTTCTCTCTCTTTTTCAAGGAAGCTAACTTTGGAGACCTAAAGCATAACCCAAAGCACCCAAAACTTGACTCTCAACAATTTTTCAAGCTTTAAAGACTAGGAAATTGGATCGAACAAAGCTTAAGATCAATTATAGCGTCTAAACTTAGAGTTCTTTCTTACTCATATTGCTTGTTCTTTATCTTTCAACTTTTAGCTTGTAAGATGATGATATTCAATATGATGTTTGTTTTAGTATCTATGAAAAAGTAAACTATTTTAAGGTTTCTTGATGTAGCTTGACATTATTTTATGTTTATTGGAATCGTTATTAATTTTCTTCTATATCACGATTGTTTATTTTTGCTTTTAATGCTTCTGATGCTTACGAGTTCTTTAGATTTTCTAGTTGGTAATGAATACCGAAAGGACATGTTATTAACTAACCAATACAATAAATATCATTAGAATAATAACTAAAAAGAAAGGATAAAGTTTAATCTATATGAAATTTAAGTGGTGTAAATATATTGTCTTAAATAATTTATAAATAACCATATTATTAATGAATTAATAATAGTTAATTATAGTTATTTCCATGCAAGATTATGATGAACTATGATTAATAGCTTTATTGTTTTATCGAAAGAGAATAACAAATACAATAGGTTTATTCTTCCTTATGATATAAGATTAAATATGATCATCATACGGGTTACATAAATTTAGATGAAGTCAAGTGAAATAAAAAACGCCCTAATCTTATTATGATAGTGTCTTTGTTTGACAAGTATTTATTACCTTAGTTAAATTGTTTTTAGTTTGATTAAATTAGTTAATTGATTCTCTTAAATATTCATCTAAATAATAGTAGGAAAGTATAGATTTCTGGTACTTAGATACAATCCTCGTGGGATGATATCTTTAGTATTACTTTGATATAACTGCACACTTATAGCCTTATCACATAACTAACCTAATTAATAAATCATGTTAAGCAATCCCGCTCACTCACTGAGTCGTATGTATGGTCATCCCTCTTTTTTTCTCAATTTTTAGACAAATTAAAATGCATGAAAAAATGGGTTTGGTGATTTTTGGTATGCCTATGATCATCCTTTGGGTTATATATATGTATACTCTTTTGAGGTTGTCATTCTCTATTGTGTAGATGATGTCAGAACTTTACATTATTTGAGGACTGAGTGATTTATTTTATATATTTTATTAATGTTAACGATGATATTTATTAATATTTTTGTATGTATTGTTGAATTTATACTTTACATAAACTTTAGGCTTACAGGGAAAACAAACTTAAGTGATGTCAACATTAGAGACTACATTGATTTTCATACTAATTATGAGCACAGACTTGAGTTGTGACATTTGATGCTGAAAGCAAATCTATAATTTGATGTTGTAGAAAAAGTGAAAAAATTGGTTTTTTACACCATATGTATAACTTTTAAATGCAAAAATATCTTTATAATTTTGAACAATTACTCAATATTTTATTAGTAAACTGCTATTTTAAATAAAATATTGTCACAAAAACAATAAAAATTACTTTTTTATTTGCAAAGACAACAATTTATTGGTCAAAATTAATAATTTACGATTTATATAAAAACATATCATTAATTGTAAAACAATTCTCATGTAAAATGTTATATGATTAGTATAATTACTTATTTTATTTTTAATCACATTTAATTGTTTTGAGGAAAAATATTACGTAATTGTCTATTTTAATATCATAAATAAAATTTCTATTTTAATTTTTTAGATTTTTATGTGCATTTCTTCTTTTGTTCACATCAAATTAAAATTATATATATCCTTTATTGTCATTTTCATAATACTTTAGAGACTATAACTACAGTAACAATTTTTTTTAGATAATTTACCACACAGTAATGTGTTATTTTACAATGCTTTAATACATAATTATTTTCATTCATAAATATTATAGTTAAATTTAAAATTAGACAGATGAGTTAAATTAATAAACTTTGATCCAAAGTTTGAACAACCTAGACATATTAAAAAATATTAAAAAAATATTGAGTCAATCAGACCAATAAAATTCATCTGATCGGGTCAGTTTTTTCACAATCCGGACCACCAAGCTGACCATGTTAATTTTTCTGGGTCATTTCTTTTGGTTGGGTCCCAAATTCTTGATTGAATTGTCACCGGCTTATCTCCCTAAATTGCTGGGACATGGATTGGGTTATTGTAGATTTTTTTTTTTCTTTAGTTCTTTTGTTGGGTTCTGTTGAATTGGGTTTTTTCCAACGTTGATGCTCAATACGCATATTAGCAAATTATATTTCTTAATTAACTTATCACCATCAGTTGCCATTTGCTCATAATACTTGTTTTCTCTTTCTTTTGTTTAAAACTACAAAACTTTAGATATATCCAGATACCAAAAGATGCTGCACCAAACAACATAAAATGGAGGTGAGATGCTTTTTAAGATTCAATATGATCACGTGAAGCATTTTCAGTGTTATAATGGCTGATAAACAGGTAAGGTTATGATTTCTTTGTTTGAAATAATGCGTATATTGGCAGTTTGGTATTCTATTACCCTGACTAGCTGTCTTTAATTAGATTAGTTCAGTTCTTCACATTTTCAGTATCATGAAGAGAATGCTTCCTGGATATTAAAAGTCCGTATTTTCAAGTCATTCCCTTTTCTCCTATTAATGCATAAGAATGTTTTATACCATAATGTGATGAGAAAAAAAATATGTTTTTTAATTGTGTTAAAATAAATTTATACACTGCTTTTCACACTACAAATAATATAACTTTTAATTATGAAATTACTCTTGTAATTTAAATATTTTATCTGTTAATATTTGTAGTAGACTACTTTTAGATAAAATAATCTAAAACAAATGATATAAAATATTATTTTTTTAACTTATATAACTTTATTAGTCTAAAAATAATATATAATTCATTCTAAAAAAGTCATGATTTATAAAAAAATAATTCATGCAAAATGTAAA
>STGP01005584.1:9139-22431 GCA_004918865.1 Caryocar brasiliense | reverse complement strand
ATCTAATGGGCAAGCTTTTTTCTTGGTTTTGATTTAGTTTTGAGGGTTTTTTTAGTCAGGTCAGAGCCTTGAATTATATTCTTGGAATATTTTGTGTGAAGTAGTGATGTTGAGGATCTAATCGCTTTTGTATCATCTATTTTGATTCGCAGCATGTCTGGGGAGGAGGAAGAAAATGCGGCTGAGCTCAAAATTGGAGACGGTAACAACATACTATCATAAAAATACAAAAGTATTAAGTACTTCTTTTGCATCGAAGGGAGCTTAGCAACTAGGAAATGTAATAACAAAAATAACCTTTTGCTAATTTTGTATATTATTTTTAGATTTTGATTGAGGTACTTTTACTGTACTTCAGAAGAGGTGCAAATTCCATGAACTGCAGGGGAATTTTGCTTTGTGTTATTTCATCATCAAACAAAGAGATCAGTAGTTGTCTAAGATTTTTAGGGTTTTGTTTGTGTCGTTGCAGTAGGTGGTCACATTTCCTATTAAGATTATTTGCGGAAGCTTTATTTGTGTATGTCATTATGTCAAAAAGACTTTATATGAGCTGCCAATCAGTTCTACTGTTGACATTGGATTGTTCCTTTTCTCAGAGTTTTTAAAGGCCAAGTGCTTAATGAATTGTGAAGTAGCCTTAATTCTTGAACATAAGTATGAGCAGCTTCAGCAGATGTCTGATGATGCTGCAAATCAGGTCTCCCAGTGAGTAGTTCATCCACTTATTGTTTGTTGGCAAGTATCTATTGATGTGTGCTAATCCAGTGTATATGAGGATCTAGGCATTTCTGTTTGCCTTGCCATCCCTGTGTATTTTGGCTGTTGCGACTTAAGAGGCTTTAACTTAATAACTTTTGCTGTAACATTTCTGGCCAACCTAATTTGACAGTCTAAACTTGTATCCCTATCAGATTTTCATGGGGTAATGCAGTGCAGGAATCCTTTAAAGCCTCTCCTTTCTCATGCCTTATATAAACTCTACCAAAGAATATTTACATAAACTACTATCCCATTTCCTCTTTGTCACAAACCTGCTGAGTTCATTTGGTTCGGTTATACATTTTTCCACTTTATTATTTATGTTGGCTTGCTAACTTTCCTTTGTCTGTTAATTTGGATGGTGTAAACTTTTATACTTACCAGAATTTTATAGGTGAAATAGGATGAAACCTGCTAAACTTCTTTGTTCTCTTGCCTAATAGAAACTCTGCTTAGGGATTATAGGGTATTCATTACCTCTAGAATATTAACCGTTCAAGTCACTGGAGACAGATAGTCAAATTGGCTTAAGTTTTTTACGAACTTGCCATTCCTCAAACTATGTTTCCTCTTCTTGCTATAAGTGCATAGTGATGGTTGTTTTCATTTGCAGGGTATTTGAGAAGTCACTGCAATATGTAAA
This sequence comes from Caryocar brasiliense, assembly GCA_004918865.1. NCBI lineage: Eukaryota > Viridiplantae > Streptophyta > Magnoliopsida > Malpighiales > Caryocaraceae > Caryocar > Caryocar brasiliense. The sequence continues at coordinate 21,026 of STGP01005584.1, read as the reverse complement.
GCGTTTTAGCCGCTACAAAAATCCTGATGCTGTCAGACAAGTTCGAGAGTATCCTTCAACATTTTGTATATCATATTGTTGTTCTGATAATTTAATTAGGTTACCTTCTCGAACTCCTGTTGTACAGCATATATATTTTTTCCAGATGACATATCTCTAGATTTGTGCAACAAATTATGTTGCCAAAGCTTTTGAAAATGCTAAGGGTCATTTTTGTTGTCTCTTGTTTTATGATTTGTGTTCTGGCCATGGAAATCTATTTCAAATTTGTTCTATAGTAAATGAATGATTTAATAGACTTTTTAATTAGCATTACAAATTTTCATTTGCTTCTGTGAATTTTCTGTTTAATGGAGGATTTAAATTCTTTTTCTTAATAAATTGGCTGCTTATTGGTTACCTGGTGATGCATAAACTTTGATTTGAGCTCATGCTTCTTGTAGCAATATTGTGAAACTTAACCGACATACAGAATTCTTAGCCGATACCAATTGGCTGAATTTGAGGTAAGGTGAACTTAATTTGGCAAACTGGGTTTGGGCATATGGATAAACCATTAAGTTTTGCTCTACTTTCTGTACAGCTTTGTGTTCTTGGCAATCTTTGCCCTGAAACTGTGGAGGAAGCTATTGCCATGGTACCTTCTATAAAGGTATGGATACTTGGTCTTCTCCAAGTAATATGTTATAGCTTGATTTTTGCTTATATCAAAAAAGATTTTGGACGGCAGAAGAGACAATTAATGGTGAAGCTTCCCTTGTTTCCTGTCGATGACATGAAGTTACAGGAAAAATGAAATTTCAATCCAAAATCAAATGCTCTAATTTTCCTTCCGTTTTTCTATTTGGTTTCTCTGAGTATAAGGCAGCGTTTTCTTCTGACTATTTCTGTGGCCCAAGTTGAGAAAGTGTCCTATATCATGTTCTATCCTTATTACAGTGTTTAATGGTTGGTATGTCTTTGTCATGCAGACAAGAGGACGGGCACACGACGATGAGGCAATTGAGAAGATGTTAAATGACCTTTCCTTGATCAAAAAGTTTGAGTAATGGATGTTAATTCTTCTGCGTACGTCAGTTCAACGAGGATATTATGTAATTTAGGCAAAGTGCACATGAATGGTTTATCCGCGAGATGTGTTGAAGTGTTGAATTAGTTAGAACCCTCTTTGAGTAAATAAAGAAGCTATTCAAATAGGTTCAACTGCATGCAATCCGAGTGCCTGTTTGCTTCACAAGATTGCATTTGCTCAGAACATTTTACAACCATTACAACTGCAATAAGAAGCACACGCAGACACGTTGAAAGCGCGCAAAAAAGAACCACACAAGCTCTTCAAAGCGAGCTACGTAGAATGTGCAGCAATGTTCTTAACTCATAGTTTTGGATAAACCGAAGGAACTGAGCTAAACAGATTTTTTTTAAAAATTTTTTGCTTTAATTGTTTTTTCTATAATTCAGAATCGGTTTTATTTGAAGTAAATTTGAGTGGATCGATTTAATTTTATATTTTATTTTAAAAAAATAAAAAATTAAACTGAATAAAATATTTATTATCATTTACTGGATAAATTATACTGTTGATCTACAAAATTTTAGCATGTTGTTTATTATTAATGATATCAATGAATGATCAAATTTTTATATTGAGTTTATATTCTTTATTTTTTTAATTATATTTATTAATTATTAATTTTTTATTAATTTTTTTAAAATACGTATTAAAAATACATAAATTTTTTTAAAACATAAATTTTAATAAAAATAATATAATTTCATTTACTATAAATTATTAAAAATCTTATGTAATATAAAAAAATATGTTTATCATAATTCTAACTAATTTATTATGATATTTATTCTAAAAATTATAGATATTATTTTTTTAATACTTATTTTAATATATATTTTATTATGTTAATATAAAATTTAATTATTTTTATTTAAATTTACTATCTTAAAAAATAATTTCAGTTATTTTTATTATTTTTTATTTTTGTTAATTTATAATACTAAAATCTTATAAAAAAATAATTGACATTAGATATAATTAAAATAAAATAAAAATGAGCACCCTAGTTCTAACGCTAGCCGCATTCAAAAATCTTGGCCTCTCTTTTCCTAGGACCATTTGGAGCGTCCGAAACTTTCTACAGCTCGCCTCGCATTCGAGACAGCGCTTCAAAACCGAAAATAAACGAATAACAGAGTCAGTGAGACGGAGCGAACTGGATTTGAGACTTTTGGGCGAAGTTGCTGCTGAGAGCCGTGTTCTAGGATTCGATTCCCCTGGCGTTCAGGTCACTTCTCTTTATTTTTCTTCCCTTTCTGCAATGGCTCTCTCCTTCCTTGTTCACAATTAATTATTCATTTTGGGCTTGGCTTCTCTCCTCTTATTTACTTTCTCGTCTCCGTTTAATGGTAATTGAAGTTCTTTTCGGTTCGGTCCGGTGAAAAACCGAGCACTGAAATTAAGTTTCGGTTTGGTATAAAAGATTTACGGTTCGGGATCGTGTCGGATTTTAATAATTTACGTAATTTAAGGGAGGAACGGAGCATACAAAGACTGGAGTGAAATCCCATCCACTCAGAACTACTTGCTTCATTGATCACTCTTTCTTTCTTGAAGAAAGTACATAAACTGAACTGCTTATTGTGCTTCTTTCCCGTAGGATTCATTCCTTTTATCAGGCTTGAGAGCCAGTTTCCTTAATTGGGTTCTGTTGAACAGAGGTCGCTTCAGGTTGTAAATAGATACCAAAAGTTCGAAACTTTGAATTTGTTGCATTGAACCCCATCTTCTTTTGCCTTTCAGTTTTTCGGTTTTGTGTTTCTTATGTTTATTTATTTGTTTTTGGAATGATCATAGCGGCGATTTATTTCTGTTGTGGCAGTGGAGGAAAGTGATGGGTGGAAGAGTCCTACTTGGCATGCCCGGACCATGGGCTGAAAATGATCGTGAGCCTTCTGATCATTATACTACGAAAATTGGTGGACTTCCGGTCAGCAGCTAACTGCTCCTGATTCTCTTGCTAACCCTTTTCAATTTTTCTTCTTTTTTAGGATGAATTCTAGTTGATTTTTAATTACAAGTTTGTAACACTTTTCAAGTTTTTTTTGAACAGGACTGGCCTTTTCCAAGCGAGGCCTTGTCATCAAGTCTGCTTCAGTGTAGTGCTTGTGAAAGTAAACTCTGTCTGGTTGCACAGGTTTTCACATTTTCGAATATTGTTGCTTGTGGAATTTTGTTTGAGGATATCTGATTTTGAAATAGGTGTATAACGTATGCCCTCTTTTTTCCCTCAATCTGCAGATTTATGCGCCAATTTCAAGTGGAACTTTGGAAATTGAAGCCCGTCTTATTTTTGTTTTTGGTTGTAGAATGCCGCAATGTGGAAACATTTCCCATAGGTGTCGGAAACTTGACTCATTTACCTATCTGTTGTTGTTACAATTTTGTGTGCAAATTTTTGTGAATAAGTCCTTTCCTTCTGTATTATTGTTTCTGATGAGTTGCAGCTGGCGAGCCCTTCGTGTTCAGAAATTAGAGGATGAAATGGAATCATTGCCAATTTTGGAAGATGTTATCCCTTCAACCTCATCCTCTGTTTCAATTTCAAAACCCAACTGGCTTGATGACAGTGACGAAGACATTGATCTTGAGACTTTAGGTAAGGCACTTTCTGAAGCTGGAAGCTCGGTTTCTAATTCCAAGAAACCACAAAGGAACCAACAATCTGAGACAATAAAGCCTTTTTCTACGAGTCCGAGTGGAAGAGTGGTGGACAATGACACACCAGGTATAGCTGTTTTAAAGAGGACAATTCTGAAGATATCTTCATATATGAGACGCTGTGATGAATAATTCCTTGGTTGTGCAGTGATAATTTGGCACCAGCCTCGTCCGTTTTGTTCTGATAGATCTGGGATTGTTTTGGTAAAAAATGTTGCTTTTGTTTTTTGTTATTTTAGTTTTTCCTATATTAGTCCTTACATATGACAGAAGTTGGTTAAACCAATACTTAATTCTTTTGAAATTTGGAAAATTCTTTTGAAATTTGGACTTCTTGCTCTTATTACTTTGACTATTGCCTTATTATGTTGTAGTGGTATATGAGTGATCGTCAATTTATCTCTTGGTTCTATATTTGGTAATTGCAGTGGTTCCGTGCTTTTATATCTATACTGAGGAAGCACCAGCTTCAAAGGATTTTACTTCTATATGTGCAAATTACTCCATGCTTTCCATTAAGAAGAGACAAAGTGATGGCGATGATCATGAAAAAGAAGAAGCTTGGGGAGAGGAAGCTTATGAATATGATAGAGCTTTAACCGCTGACAGGACATATCTGAAGTTCATGAAGCAGTTGGATGCAAAGCCAGAGCAATGCTTCAGGTATTAAACCTTTGGAAATTAGCTCCTCTTTAGTAGATTAATTGAGGCAATATTAGAATTATATTTATTGCTCGCTTACTCGCCTTGACACATTCTTCAATTTCCTACCACTTAACACTTGTTCAACCATTAAAACTCTGGGGAGACACTTAAATAGTTTATCTGTGTCAAGGTCAAAGATGTTAATATATGAATTGTAGAACTAGGGTGGATGTTTCTAGCTTCCTGATAAACCTTTCATAAATGTTAGTTTCCTTTCATCTTATGTCTATTTGCCTGTTATGGTAATGCTGGTAAGTGTTATTCTCCATTTACTACACTTTTCTTGGACATGGGATTGGGTAGTATAACTGTGCCTATTAAGTATATACCAGCTTTATAATGTTGGAATAGATGACAAATTTTCATGAGCTTATCTTGAATAAGATCTTTTATTTGTCTTTTCCTTTTATCAAGGGAGCAATCCCTCATCTTTGTCCTATTATTGTAGGAGCAATGCCATATCTTTCCTTGAATTGTTGAAGTATTTGACTTTCTTCCTCATTATTCTTGTCTATGGGCACCCAAAAGATGATTGAAAAGTCTGGCAATGGTGTTTCACCATCTTTTCGCTTCAGCTTGATACATGTTTCTAAACTTTTTACATAATATACCTCAGCAAAGAATAAATTTTCCCTGAATCTTCTGGATGAAGGCTGGTTGGGTTATCACTTAATGAGTTTTTTAACTTGCATTTTCTTGGACTTATTAACTTCCTTTCGCTGCCTGGACTTTTTTGGACTTATTAAATATTGAGGACTAACTGATCCCAGTTTGGGTCTTCCCTTTTTACCTTGTAATGGTTCCATGACATCATTGTGTACCTAGGTACTCATATGGTGGGAAGCCACTTCTATCTACAGCAGAACTGGGAGACCCGGGTACATGCAAGCTTTGTGGTAGTTCAAGACACTATGAATTGCAGCTGATGCCTCCATTAATATACTTTCTACAAGAATCTGCTGATGATTGTCAAAAACATGCACTAGATAACTGGAACTGGATGACCCTCATAGTCTATACATGCTCTAAGGTGAGCTTTCAACTTTGTTGATATTGGGTATGTTTTTCCTAACTTTTAGACAGTCGTGTTTATGGTCATAATGGCTTTAACGCAACGGGTTGTGGCTATCCTGGAGGATATCACCTATAAATTCTCCAACAAACAATGTCTGGAGGGTAAAGTCTGGGGAGAGAGGGGTTTAGTGATTTTGAGACAAGGAATCCATAAAAGACAGTTACAGCAATAAAAGGTCCATTGTGGCTCAGTGGATTCTACAAACAAAAAGGTTTTACAATTCTGCTGGCTTTTATATTATTTTATGGAATGAATTAGTCGACATTTGCTGGCTAGGCTTGAAGTCAATTGGTGGGTCTGCTTTGAAACGATGCTTGATGGCTTAGTCTTATATTTAGTGGTAATTCTATGCTATGCAGATATTCATATTTCTACATTAAATTTAACACTTCAAATACTTACACGTATTCTGCTTTTTGTATGATTCAGAGTTGTTCCCACTCATCTAATCAAGAAATAGTCACCAGCCAGGGCTGGTTTGTGGCAGAAGAGGCTGTTTGTGTACAATATGAGGAATCCTCGCATGAGTCAGCTCATCATGCCTATTTCTCATGATTTGTGGCATAGGAAGTTTTATGTGGTACTGTTTGAGGAATCCTTACATGAGGCAACTCACCATGGCTGTCATATGATTTCAGGCCTTGCTCTGAGAAAAGATGAGTCAGGGTAACTTTGATTCTCTCTCTCTCTCTGAGTATGTTACTTATTTATTTTCAGTTTTGGGGGGACGTGCTTGGTGCTCTGTGGCAGTTACAGTGGTTGTGTTGTTGCATAAGTATAAAGAAGTGCCGCTAGATGTGAGAGTAGAGTTGCGAAAAATATTGGACGCACCAAGTTTACGAGGAGTAGCAAAGATTCTCTAAAGTGGCTGGTGTGCGAGTCAATTTTTTCAATTCACATGTGTTTGGTTGGGTTACGGATGTGAGATTTGACGGGCGATGGCTGCCTGCTGTCTTGTTGCAGCTTACTTTCATAAAATGAGGCTTTGAAATGCCATTGTCATCCTTATCTCGCTGTACCCCATCTTTTGTTTTTGTTTTGTTCTTTTATCTGATTTTGTTTTTATGGTGCCATGCGGCTTAAGTATTTTTGTCTAAACCTAAAATTTCCATGGACGAAAGCAGTAATCGACCTAACTCCAAAGAAATTATGTATGTCAATTTCATCCCTCAAAACGTTTATTTTTTTTTTTGTTATTGAAAATTTGTGTCGCTTCTATAAATTGTTATAACTTGACATAAAAAGTGTGTTTGATTGCATTTTTTGATCGTATTAGATTGAATTAGCATTGCCAATTTCTTGTCTGTTTGCTAATTCGGTTTGGGACAGGATGAGTCTAGAGGGGATTAAGGTGCTGTTCGTTTTTTAGTGGATCCGAGGTTACTGTTGAAGCTAAGGTTAGTATAATATTTTATGAAAGGGGTTTATGCCTCTTTTTCTTTACGAACAGGCACATAGTTAAATAGAGATTTGAGAGTTCAACCATATCAATAATAACAAGCGCATACGTGGGTATGCTTGTTTTCTCTCTGTCTGAAATTCTATGTACCTCTTGAGAACTGATATCAGTCAACAAAAGCTTTTAACATCCGAATTAGGAGATTAAAAATTAGTTAATTTTAAGTTTGTATTTTCAGATTTAAATATTAATTTCTGTTGGAAGTTTCACTAATTTAACCCAAAAAAATGAATAATTATTTCAAGTTTATTCAGTTGATGTACTAATTTAAGATTGAATTTTAAATAAAAAAATTAATTTAATTTAAATTAATTTTTTTAATTATAATATTTAAATATAAATTTTAATTTTAAAAAATTAAATCTTTTATTATTCAACCTTAACCAATCATATCTTATAATTTTTTCATTGTTAGACGAAAATGACCATTCTAGTTTCATACACGACATGCCGCATGACGGGAGCATTTTTTTTTAAATAATGGAACAAATGGCATCAGCTTTTGAGTTGTCGAACTTTCCGACAAATGATAAAACCATTGATTCTCTGGCTCTGACAAACGCCACTTGTAATTGCCAGAACATGGTGACCTGTACATAAATATCTCTTTTAGGTCAGGATGCCCGTTTTTTGTGCTACAACCTATTTAAAATGTGTATGTTTTTGGTCGGTTGTTCGTTGATAAGGGTGGGGACCAAAATCATACCAGATTCGATCCCTACACGTTCATTCATTATTTGAATGAATTTATTGCTGCTTTTCAAAACATAAACACACACATGTATATATTGCTGAACAACTTATTAGCACGCAATTTGATTAATTATTAATTAATTAAAAGATTAACTTTTTAATCATAAATTAAAATTTTTATGATAATTTTTTTAAAATAATAAATATATTTTAAAGTTTTTATTAAATAATATATATTTCTATATTGTATTCATTTAATTATTCTTTATATTATTTTTATTTAATTATTTTTTAATCTAATTGATATGTATATAAATATACCACATGCACTATTTTAACAGCACAACACAAAAATACAGAAATTCAATAACTTTTTTTTTTCAAATTATTCTAATAGTACTAAAGTGGGTCATATGACTTAAAATTTTATTTTTATATTTCTACGAGTGAATTATTATTTAATCATTATTTTATAATATGAAATTGTCTTCTTCTTCTTCTTCTTTACTTATTATTAAAATCTTTAATTATTACTTTTAATTATTTTTTTTAAATTTATTATTATTTTATTATTTTCACACCGTGTCATATTATAAACAAATATATTTACTATTTTTGTTTATTACAGTCTTTTTTTTTATAACCAGTTTTAAATTGTTAATTTTATATTTTATAATTTTTTTTTTAAAATACAGAAAGTAGATATATTTTTATAAATTTTTTTAATAATATTAATAACCTTGTATCACTATGTCCATTTTATCAATTTGCATCACCCATCAATCTTGACTACAAAGTCTCATCATATTTTTAAATTTTCTCAATCAATTTATATTACAAATTAAATGAAATCTCTTTTACTATATTGAGTCTAAGAAGATATGCTAAAGAAAAAAAAATATATTTTATTATATTATATTCATTAGACAATTTTTTTATGTTGTTCTTTTTTACTTATTTTTTTTAATTAATAAAACTGAAACACAAAAATTCAAAGCAAAAATTTAATAACTTTTTTCTCACATTAATTCAGCAGTTATTTTAAGAACACTATTCTTTACCGTTATGTAATTTCCCCTTCATTTTCGTCCATAGTTAGGAGCTCATGCACGCACTTTTTTCAAGCAAAAGAATAAATTGTGTATACGCTGCGAGATTGTTGAACGCTTTGTTGATTTTGTTGGTTTTACACGTATTTAACTTGATATTAATTATTAAATATAATTTTTATTATTAATTAAATATAATTCTAATAAATATATAAACACGTGATACTTAATCTTATTATATATATAAATATATTTCTTTTATAAAAATTATGAAAAAAATTAACAAAAAAGTTTAATAAATTCTCTCATGATCAATATTATCAGTAAAATTTTTAAATTAAATAGAACTTAAATATAATACGTATTAAATGTAATAAAAATAAAATAAAATAAAAGTATATATTTAAATACATAACAAATAACAATAATTTTTAATATAAAGTTAAAAATCGGACGTAAAAAATGTTGTTGTGTAAAAAGAAATCGCAAGCAGGCAAGGAAACCGTGTCCGTGTCCGTGTCAGAGTCCGAATCCGAGTCCGATGCTGGGGCCAAGGAGGGGAACAAAATTAAATAAGGAGTGTGGCAATTCCGTAATCATTATAATAACAGAAACCCAATTTCGTAATATGAGATTACATAAATACGTGTCTGAGCCTGAACTGTATTACATGAAAAAGATTCCATAAAATCCTGCTGACTTCCTCGTGTTTCCTTGCTGCGGCATACTTCTCTTTTCCCTTCTGCCTTCTCTTTAAAAGGCCTTCTCTTTTTGATTTTTACAGTGCAATACACAAAAGCATCATCGTCACTTTCTACACCACAAATCTCTCTCTCGCTCTCTCTATTTGATTCGGTGGTTCAGTCTCTCATGGAAGATCGTAAGGAGGTACAGACGCTCCCCGTGTTTCTATAATGTCTTGTTGGGTAGGGCTAGGGGGGTTGATTTTCTGTTTGTTTCCCTGGAAAATTAAGAGCGTGAAACGAAAAGACAACTTGGTTTCTTGAATTTTTTAGCTTTTCTGGGTTCTCGGTGTTTTAGAGGCAGCAGAAAGCAAAAGAAAGATGAAAAATTGGCTGCTCTCAAGAAACAGCTGCTTCTTGCATTTTTCCTTGTTACATATTACATGGCTTTTCTAGTAACTCTTTTGGAAGGATGTGGAGACTGAAAGACTCTGTCTTTCCGATTTTTTTTTTTTAGCTGATGAACAAGTAGTGGAATGAAATATCATCTGCCATATATGTTAGTTTCAGGTGGTCAGTTTCTTCAACTTTCATGTATGCTTGTGATCTGTATGTTTTGCTTGCCATGCTTTTTCCTTTCTGGGCTTCTGATTGGATCATAAACTTGTTGTGCCATAATTAGGAACTGTTTGGACAATTAGTTCATTGGCCATCTTGCTCTCCCCTTTGTGGCCTAAAAAAGGTTGCTTTTTCACCAATGGAAAATTCAAGCCACCAATCACTTACTTCTTCTAAGCCCAGAAATAGTCAAACTCCTATTTTTGTATTTTTCAGAACAAAATGAAACAAGTGCTTTTTCAACTTTGAATTTCAACAGTTCTGTCACGGTCAAACTGAGAATTTTTCTCCCGATATAAATCTCCTTCAATCTGGATTTTTTTATGCTTTAGTTGGAGTTGCCAAGAATGACTTTAATTCTTGAGTTTGAATGGTATTGTATATCTGGGGTGTTGCTCTTTTATAAGTAGACAATTTACTTGATCTTTGTGGTTGTCAAAATTTCCAATCTTTTTTATAATTGGATGTTTTGAGGCAGTCTATTGATGTACTTTTTCTTTTCTTTTCTGTTCTGTTTATGTTCGATGAAGAAAAATGCTCCATGGCTTTCAGTTCCACAGTTTGGGGACTGGGACCAAAAGGGTCAATTGCCAGACTATTCTCTTGATTTCTCAAAGATCAGGGAAATGAGGAAGCAGAACAAGAGGGATGCTTCAAGAGCCAGTCTTGGCAATGAAGAAGAGCTGATTACTCCAACAGCCACTACCGCAAAATCTGTTAACAGCAATGACCAGCCTTATCATCAGAGCCACCATAATTCCCCCAATGTAAGCTTCTCCAGATTTATATGTTTTGGATATCTTAATTAAGGATATTATTGTTTCATGTACATATACAATAACAATGCAAGTAGTAATTGGATATCTTTGAAGTTGAGTCATCAAATGGTGGTCTTATATGATTATACGAGATTAATTTTGGATCAGAATGTGAAGTTCAGGCTTAGAACTGTTATAGAGATGTGCGCCCACAGAAAACAGCGAGGGTGATTTTCTATGTATGCACTACCCTTGATTGCAAGCAATTGCAAGAGGTTCACATGCATCAAAGGCTGTGGAATATTTAAATTTGGGGTCATTGGCAGTCTCGGTTCTTTTGGATTCATTCCCTGATTTGTAAAAGCCTACTTTTTGCATGTGGCAAGCAGCACGCAGGATCCCCTTAAGCCGTTAGCTGGAAAGCATGCATAACCACAATTGACTCATCTTTTGAGAATTAAAAAATATCAAAAGAAGAGGTTCAAATGCATAATTGGTGATTTTGTTGCTCCAAACACAACCTCAGTTGTTTATCACAAGAGGGTCTGTACATTTCATAATAGAAAGACATCGTATATGACTAGTGAGTATCCAATGAATTTGTTTGCCGGGCAGTTGGCACTTCTGAATCCCCTGTAAATTTTTATGCAGCAACATTTTGAAAGGCCGATGATGTTTACTGTGCTTTATACTTTTGCTGATTTGCCTGTAATTTAATTGGCTTCTGGTTTTTTTTTCTTAAACAGACGAGGAGGAGCATTTTCAGCTGCTTCAACTGCTGTGTGAAAGCCTGAGGTTCAAAATTATTCTCTTAAAAGTCACCTTTTTAATGCTGATGTATTTGGAATATCATTTTCTCTCTAGCACTCTCCTCTTTGTGCACTTTAGTTGTCAATTGTTGTATTTGGCTTTGTTAGCCTCATCACATCACCTTTTTTTTTTTGGACAAAAGCAACGAGGCATTCGTGAATATGTAAGATGCCTTCGACTTTGGGCCATGTGTGAAAGCAAAATGAGGTGACTGCATCACTTTAAAATTTGGAAAGACTGGTGGTTGAATTAGAGATAGACTGTTGTCACATTGCTCGTTGTGGAAGAATTGGGATTTTTTTTT
>STGP01005552.1:8414-20720 GCA_004918865.1 Caryocar brasiliense | reverse complement strand
ATGCTTTGACTTTTTCCATATATCCAAGTAAACGGCAAGCATCAGCAAAACCTGAAATCTCCAGGCTACAAGCTTTCAAATGCCGCCCCAAAATCTGAATGGACCGACCATATGACTAGCTAGCCGCCGTATACGTTACTTTTTACCTTGCGGGAGGCTCAGGTTGCTTTTGAACCGGCCTAAAATCCTGCTTTCAATTCAAAGGTCGGCTGATTTATTAAAGATGACAAGTGTATGTGCACCAATCTTTTTCTGTACCATGTCATTCAAGAAGAAAATATATGGTCTTGCATTATGCAAAGAGGATGTCCTAGTCACCTTTTATCTATGTAGTCCCACATCTCAGCTGCTGCTGCTGCTCTTTCCTTGCACGTACAAGAACGTCCTCATTTGTTTATACAAAAATACGGGTTAAGGTGCTGATAAATTACGAATGCATGCCTTTGAAGATCCTCCAATATGCATGTTTGTTTTCTGGAAAATACAACACAACAGGCTGCAATGGATAGTTTTACAAGATATGTATGCAATTCAAAGTTTGAGAATTGTGGGGAAGAACTGAAACCAAACAAAAATGTGGAATGAATCACGTATCGTTAATCTACAAAATGTCATTTACAGTGTGCAGTGATTTCAAACAATTCTCTCCCAAAGGCCTCAAACTGCTCAATTTTACAGGCTACAAGACAGTAAAATAATTCACACTTCAAGAACTCAAACCAAAACTTATTCTTGAAGAGATCAATCGAAGAAAAGGCAATAAGAACCTAATTACAAATAACGAAAACAAATTGGTAGACCAAACTATGAAATTAGAAACCCCCTTATCACAGATGGTAAAGCACAACATCAAACCACAAAAATTTCATTCGTTTTCTCATTTCAATTCTCATCTTCAATCTGAATCACTAGAACTAGAGCTAGAGCTGGAACTAGAGCTTGATGTAGAAGGTTTTGCTTCCTTATCTTTTGTCTCCTGTATGTGTGAATTTGAATTTTCAGATGTTCCATCAAGTCCATGCTTTGATTCATGAGAAGTTTCTTGGACAAGTGATGCTACAGTACTAAATACACTCTCCTTCGTAGAATCAACTTTAAGTGCTGCTACGGTACTTACTTCAATATCTTTGCTAGAATCTTTGTCAGTTCATTCTTTTGGTTTATCTTTAGGAGCCAATACCAGCAACTCCTCAACATTACGTTCTGAAGCCTGCTTTAAGGAAATATCAATGTCTTCCAGACTCAACTACTTGCAAGTCTGAACTGGTTTTCCCAGGATTATTGGGTTCATCAACCGCTAGCTGCTGCTCAGTTGTGCTGGGAAGGATGACCTCATCAACAGCTGCTCCTTCATGAAGTTGCTTGAAAGCAAAGGCAATATCCTCATGCATTCTAACCTCAAGAACTGGGAGATTCTGGGGAGTATTCATTTCATCGACATCTCCTGGACCATCCTTTGAATCTGCCAAATTCAATGACTCCTTGGTATGCCCTTCTGAGACTTCCTTCAAAGCAACATTAATATCTTCTAAGGATCTTGCTTCCACAACTGGTAAGTCTGAATTGTCATCCTCAGGACCTTTAAAGTCAACCACCGCAAGCTGATCCTCAATCATACTTGGAACGATGACCTCCTCAACATCTACTCCCTCATGAAGCTGTTTAAAAGCCAAGTCAATGTCCTCATGTGTTTTGACCTCAAGAACAGGGAGCTCCTTGGTAGAACCCACTTCATTCACTTCTCCTGGCCCATCCTTTGAATCTGGAAGTTTTGGCAGTTCCTCAGTATTCCCTTCTGAGACTTCCTTCAAAGCAACATGAATATCTTCTAAAGATCTTGCTTCAACAACACATAAGTCTGAATTGGTAACCTCAGGACCTTTAGAACCATCCACAGCAAGCTGATCCTCAATCATACTTGGAAGAATGACCTCCTCAACATCTGCTCCTTCATGAAGTTGCTTGAAAGCTAAGTCAATATCCTTGTGAGTTTTAACCTCAAGAACTGGGAGCTCTTTGGTATCATTTACTTCTGGCTCATCCTTTGAATCTGAAAGTTTTGGCAGTTCCTCAGCATTCGTTTCTAAGACTTCCTTCACAGCGACATTAATATCTTGTAAAGATCTTGCTTCAACAACTCGTAAGTCTAAACTGGCATCCTCAGGACCTTTAGAACCATCCACAGCAAGTTGATCCCTAATCATACTTGGAAGGATAGCCTCCTCAGCATCTGCTCCTTCATGAAGTTGCTTGAAAGCCAAGTTGATATCTTCAACTGGCCTAACTTCAAGGACTTGAAGCTCTGGCTTGATTTCGGTCAGATCTGAATCTTTTGGTAACAACTCAAGTTTAGGATTGCCAGTACTACTGCCTTCTGGTAATTGTCCATTATGAAGAGACTTGCCCGCCACTTCCTTGACACTGAAATCCCCTACTGTATCCAGTTCTGACAATAATCCCTCATCAATCTCCTTTATCTCGCCTTCCTCTTCAGTGATTTGTGCTTCAGCAGGAGACCTATATGCTTCAGCTAAATAATTGGAGTGATCTGAGAGATCCCTGCTGTCCTCATACACAATTTCATCAAAGTTGCTAATTGTTGAATCCACTCCAACCACTGATTTGTTTTCCAGAATATCCGGTGGGGCTGAGTTGGAATGTGCAGCTGCAGAAGTGAAATTCGCAGACATTCTATCCTGAGGGTATTCGGCTACATTTTCATCATTGGCAACGCTCACTTCATCTGTAGACTCTGCCATTGACATAGATGATTCCTGCAAAATGTCAAAGCAATGATAAAGTTACTAATACCATCAATACTGCAATGGTTTCCATGTTCGACACTTGAATTGTCGAAGCAGCATAACTATTTCAAGGAAATAATGTGAACTGTGAGCATCCATCAAAGTGTCATGTATGTATCTGATAAAAATATGCTTGAATTATAGAGCACCATGGTAAAACTAGTGTGCAACAAGTGTGAAAGAATGCTGCATGGGAGAATAGACCAAGAAAGTAAATCAAAGAAATATAAAAAAACATCATGAATTGAATAAGATAAACAGAGGCCAAGGAAACCATGCCTATGCAATCACATAGATGATTTTTCATGAATTATGGAGATGATATATGCGTTAGCAACCAGTTGAAAGTTCTACCAAGACAATCAGCAGAAACGGTAAAAATGTTCACTCTTTCAGAACAACTATAACGGAGGAGAAAACTTTAAAGAAAAAATAAAGAAGCAAATTAGTAATGTGTCTTACTCGCATTTTATCATAGCTGTAAACAGATGGTTCCACCATAAGGGATGAGAAAACTTGAAAGAAAAAACAAAGAAGCAAAATAGTCAGTGTCATACTTGCATTTCATCATGGATGTTAATAGAAGGTTCAACCATTGATTTATCAGACCAAGACAGCTGCTTCTCCAATGAAGATCTTTCCTCAGCACGCACATCTAGATAACTAGATCCTGAAGAAACATTCTTGAAATCCACATCTCTGTTGAAAGCAGCACCAATCATTGCATCTGACCTTGTTGAGTGCACTTGATCTTGCTCAAAATGGAGCTTTTCTTCCTTGCTTACTGAATGCTCCTCCACATGCTTAGCCTTTGAAGAAGATATATCTAGATAAACTGCTGAAACTTGTTTGGCTTGTTCTGCAGGCTGCATTTCCTTGCGTGCAGGCAGATCTGAATCATAAGAAGGCCTGTGCACAGAACTAGAAGTCACTGAATGGAAGTTCTCATCCACAGATTGGTGGCCATTAACTTGGACATATGAATCAAAAGTTGAAGAGTGAACTTGATCCTGCTTGGGTTGAAGTTGCGCTGCAGGCTCCTTTAGAGATTCAGCTTCTGAAGAAGGTAATTTGGTGTCAGATGGAGGATGTAGGCCGTCTAGTGCAGGCAATGTTATTTCTTCAGAAGATGAAATAGAATTCGACTTCTCCAAGGCATCATGCTGGGGTCCAATAGTGGTTCCTGCATCAGAATTTGATGAGTGCAATTGTTCCTGCATATTGCAAGAGCTTTCTTCCTTGTATTCTTCACCTCTCTTCACCAATCCGTGCTCTGATGAAAATGGGGGTGAATCAACAGAGACTGTTTCAAGCTGTAGAAACTCATCTTCACAATCAAAATACGACTGAAGTCCAGATAGGTCTCGTTTCAGGACAACATGCTTACTAATTTCTGTGACATCCCCTGATTCATTGCCATGCAATGACTGCGCTTGCAAGGAGCCTTCATACATCTCCTTGTAACCAGAAATATCCTCCTCCATGCTTCTAGAATGCACTACAGTTTTGTTAACTGGAAATTCAGCTGCTGCAGCAGGTGAACCCATTTCTGATATCTCTGCTAGCGTATCAGAAGAATTGGAGGAAAAAGAGAGGTACTTTTCAACAGAGGGAGGGCTGGAATCATAAACAGGATCCTCATGATGATGGTCATCCACCATTCCACTTGCAAATTGAAAATCTGAATGGTGTGAAGTTGGCATTGCAATACCAGACCCAGACTCCTCAATATTGTTGTCCCTTTGCAGCAATTCAGGCACATTGTTTTGATCATTATCTTCCATTGCACTCATGACATGCATTCTGGACTCAGGTGAAGTATGCGTCGAAATGTCAGAATCCTCAACATCATCAACTTTTTGTTTTGAAACAGGCTCCTTATGCTGATTATCATCCACCGCCCTCATAGAAAGAGGATCTGAATCAAGTGAAGTTTGTGTTGATTTGACTGATTCCCCAATATGTTCTCCGCATGGGTCCAAAACAAGTTCCCTTTGTCTATTGTCATCTGCCTCCTCGTGCATGAAATTGAAATCAGAATCAAGAGAAGTTTGAGTTGAAGCAAGAGATTCTTCAATCTGACCACCACCACTTGGCTGCTGAATTTCTGGTCCTGTTCTAACATATCCTGGCCCAACATCTGGTATCTTTTCATCTATTTCTGACAAGGATGACATACTTGATCTACTGCTGTACCTGTCATCACCTGCTTCCATCCGCATAAGAATTTCACTTGTATTGAGTTCTACAGTGGCTGCCTCTCCGGATTGAGACAAACTTGAATCAGCTTCACGATCGATGCCTCCCAATGTAATTTCAATGTCACTGTTTTCAACTTGTTCAACATTTGCCTGGTCAGCGTCTTGGGATGGTAGGCTTCCCTGGCATACAAGGACAGAACCATGGTCCAAGCTGGAGTTCATTTCTGCATCTTGAGAAGCATTTTCTTCATTAAGCTGCTTGTCCTCATCCTCCACAGCCGAACTCACCGATTCAGTGTCTGGAACTGAACTCAACTTCGAGTCACTAGCTTCACTTAGTTGCCGTTGGAAAGTATGATAGCTTGTTCCTTCAGTGACAAATTGTTCAGGCACAAAATAAGGTGTCCACCGAAAATCTTGCCTCTCTTGCCTAGGAACCCCCAAAGCTGATGGTCCCACACTAAAACTTTCATGTCTTCGGAAGACTGGTTCCCTAGGCTGCGTTACAGAAAATTCTTGATGAAAACCATCGCCCTTAAGATCTGGCTTTTCCTCATTTGAGTCATAAGGAAGGTCAAAAGGGTTTTGTCTGGGCAACAATATAGACGGTGCAGAGCCAGGAACGTCATCATCGTAAGGAAAATCAAATGGGTTGTGCTTTGCTGTCGAGATGGGTGGAATATTCGTTGGATGATCAGCACCATCCAAGTCTATAAGATTCTTCTCAGCCATTAATTTCATGTTTCTGCGAGCTCTTCTTCTAGCGATAAGGTTCTCCAAACGTTGGTTTCTTTCAAGCTCCAAAGATCCCAAATCCATGAGATTCTTTTCATCATCCTCTGTCCATTTGATGGCAGATTTACTCTCATCCTCTTTACCTTCCCGTGCATCTTCATCTTCATTGTCATCATCATTATCACCATCTGCCTGGTTTTCCACATCATCCTCTGACGCAATACTGCTCTCCTTACTCTTGTGAGACTGCTCTGAACCAGCATAAGAACCAACATGAGACACTAGAGCTGTTTGTGGAGCTTCCTCGTCTAAAAGCGGATGGAGCTCATCAAGCATTGGCATAATATCAGCCATCGAAGCATCTGGAGAGGAACTCTCTGCTCTGTCAGACTCAGAATCAGAATCATCCGCATCATCTTCGTCATCGTCCTCTTCATTGTCATTCCCCGCCCCTTTCCAAGACAAATCCTGAGAATAATCCAAGTAATCACCCTTTTGATCCCCAATAAACTCTCTTGGCGATCCATCATGTTCTGATTCAAGATTCCCATTCTCCGCATTCCGAAGAAGAGAAAAATGATTTTCAACAACCTCTGCACGACTCAATGCCTCACCAATCCCCCGTTCCTCGCGAGTTTCTCTCTTCTTTTCCAACTTCAAAACATCAAATCGGCTCTCCACCTCCTCAACCACTTGCTTCTCGAACTGAATTTTCCGGGAACTTCTATCAGCTAGTGGCATATACTCACCCAAATCACCTCCTAACTCAATCTCACCATGCTCCTTCACCAATCTCTCTTCTTCAATGGTTTTCTCAGTATCCCTTCTCTTCCCTTCAAACCTCTCTATAGAGAAGCCTTCATCTCCCTCAACAACAACGGTGGCATCCTCAACAATCCTCCTTTTCAGAGATGCAATATCATGTCTAATATCCTCTTCCTCTTCTTCTTCTTCTTTCTCCTTTTCTATTTCTGGTATGTTTAGTTCCCCAAAACTCAAAAGAGTACCAAGCAAAAGAGAAGTACAAATCAAAACAGGGGAAACAGAGACCAAAAGAGAAAACAAAAATGGAAATGATCTGTACAGAAATGTCAAGAAGCACAAAAAACCCACAAGAAAAGGATGTTTGCAAACTGATCTATAGCATGTTCTAATTGATATGACCAAAAAACTTCTTGCATGAACTCTAATTCTCGTTGCATCAATCCCCATTATCTATATCTCCTCTACAGCAGTTCCCAACCAAATCTGAATTTTCCAACCAAAAAATAAATCAGAAACTAGCCAAAGTATACCAAGATCCATCAAGAAAATTACCAACAGAAATTAAATAAAACAGAAAGGGAGCTGAAAATGGAAACAGGAGCAAAAACCCACCTCAAAAATCCAATAAAAAGCAAAGCAAATTCTGAAGAATATTGAATTCAACACCTGAAAACCGGCAAATATGAGACATGGGTATTGGTTAGAATTCAAAACAAGACAAAATCATGCAAAAAAGTTGGAAACTTCGGATGCATTTTGGTGATGATCAAATTAGCAAACCATATACCTGAGAGGCAGAGGAGGAGAGAGAATGAGGGAAACTTCGTTACATGTACGGGACTTCCTCGTAACTAGACGAAATGGGTGCGCGAGATCGAGATGCAAACTGAGATCTTCAGAGTGGAACAAGAAAGGATTCAAAAAAGAAATGGAATCCTCTGCTTTTCTGCAGCTCTGTCTCTCTCTTTCTTATTAAGTTATCTTTCTTTCTTTAGCTTCTTTCTCTATCTTTTTATTTTTTCCTTACTTCTTTTTAGGATCCTTTATACACAGCTATACAGAAGCTCTCTTTTGAAAATGTTTTTTGGTTTGTAATTGCGTTTCTATGACACAGAGAGGATAAAGAAAAATGGGACGGTGCAAAAGGACGTGACAGAGAGGAAAAAAAGCTTGAATGTGAAATGAAGGACAGAGAATTTTCGATTGCTTCTTTTTTGTTTTCCGGTTTTTTATTAAATTAATTTTCTCTTTCTTTTTTAAAATTTTTCCTCTGTCTCTGATCATTCTGTTATTGACGATAATCTGGTACTCCTTCAACGACCACCATTTGTTTAGCGCCTCTACTTTGAACCCTGACCGTTGGATTCGAAATCAGCGATATCAGGATGGCGATCTCAGCTTATTTGTGAGGTCAGATGTAGTGGATGATTAGCATGAGATAAAATCCATTAGCCAAAAACTTGAGATGGCTATTATTTTCCTTTTAGTGAAATTTAAGATCTGTTTAAATGCAAGTGTGGGATTGATGATTGTTGTTTCCTTGGATCAAAGGAATTTTATTCTTTTCTCTTTCACTCTCTTTCCAAGGCACTTTGGTCCCATGAACCCATCAAACATTCACTTTTTTTAGCGGTTAGTATATTATTACACGTTGAAATTAATTTTTTATATAAAAATTATAAAAAATTATTTTTTTATAAACTATTTTAGAATCTTTAACAACTTTTAAAAAATTTGAAAAGGGTTTTGGACCTGGTCAGAAATTGATTTTTAGGGACAATAATAATGAAGATTTTCAACAATAATATTTTTTTCTAATGTTGCGTGGGGGATACCATTTATTTTGAAATGGCAATTTGAGATGGTGGCGGCCTATTTTAGTTGTTGTGTCAAAATCAGGCCACAAATTTAATTTAAAATTATGTGATAATTTTTTAAAAAATAATAAAATATATTTTTAAAAATTAAAATAATAATTAAAAATTAATAAAATTAAATAAATAGTCACTTCTTACAAACGCTGTCCTCCTTTGGCTCGGTGTGAACTTTCTGAGACGGGACGGACAACTCAATTTCCATTTAGCCAAACCCATATCTATCCATAAATTGTTGAAGTGGTGTATTTAACTTGGAATCCTTTAATATTGTCCGATATGTGTGATCCATCCATTCACTTCGCTTCCGATTCATTGCACTAGATTGGCAGCCATGGACATCATGTAAATCCCATTTGTGATGCAGCTGGAACTGGGCCAAGCTCTCCACTTAAAACCGACCCAAATTGGAGATCCACTTGAGGTGCCCATTTAAGCCTTCTTGAGTCTTTACACAGTTTGTTTGGTAATGGTATACAATGCAGCCTTTTTTTTCTTAAATACATTTACGTATATGATAAATAGACATGAGTAAACGGATTCAGTTTTTTTTTTTTTAAAAAAAATTCATTTAATCGAATTTTTTGATTAATTTAATTTAATGGTTCTGCAAGACGTTGGCCATTTCCTGAGCTGCCTTCACTGGTATTCTGGCCATTGACCATCCTTGAAAATTAATTAGCCATACCAACTGCTCCTGATCGGAATTTGAAGTAATTACGGCATTCTCTAAACAATAAACCTGGTGCCTGATCTGTTCTGTTACTCCTGTTGTATTCTGCCTTGATAAAACATTTGTTTAAACCCAGCAAAGCATGACACACGATGATGCTTTTTCTTTTCCTTTTCACAAAAAAGCAGGAATGGCTAAAACTTTGCGCACTAACACATCTACCTGGAAACAGGTCTCGGGACAAGAACTGTCCTTCCTTTCTTGTCAACATAATTAGCTTTGTAGACTTTTCCTGTCTCAACTTCAGCGGCAATATGTTCCTACAGGTACAAAAAATGATGAATTGAGTTAGTTGCCATAGAAATATCATGCAGCTTATACCAGTTTCCGAACAGTGTAGTCCATTCAGCTAAAATTAGAAACGGAGATTGATCCACTAACTCAATTATGGTTTATACCATTGCAAAGAAGAGATAAAATGCTGTCTTTCAATTTTTTCTTCTGCGATCAAGCATCTGAAATATTGAGTGCAAATTTACTCGTTAAAAAGCCAATCAAACAGCTTCAATGCATGCCCATCGGATCTTCTCAGGCTCGACTTCCAGCCTCCACTTCAAGCTGGCTTTCAACATTACATTTTGGCTGCTTTCTTTGCGTTGTAGTTTCTTGCTCTCAGATACCTTGATATTGGTGCATCAGAACAAAGATATGGAAGTTTATAAATAATAGGACCTAGTCTCTTCTTAACCACATCAATCTGAAGAGAAATGGAGACAATTATTGACCTTGTCAATTTTACATTAATGTCATAATAATCACATTGCTAGGTCCGAGTGGGAATCTGAGACTAAACAAACTCACTCTTCTTTGCAATTAATAACTCAATTGAACTACTTCTATCTAATGCTGAGCTAAAAGGCAAATGAGTGGTTAGTTGTTTCCTCAGTGATATCAGATTCACTCTTGCAGTTCCTTCTAACTTGAGTTTAAGCAGGAACCAATAAAAGACAGCTTCTTACAACCCTGTGAATCATTTATTCCTCTGATAATGAAGTGAAGAACTCCATGAATCAGACTCTTTGTTCAACCATATCAGAAAAGATTGATGTGGATACCTATCAAGGTTGTTAAGTGTACCTTGGCTTGATGCTCTTCAGGTGACAGAACTTTTTCTGCGATAATTGCTGTCGACCTTCTGGGATTCACCTTTGCAAATTTTAGTTAAGCAATGAAGGCTGGAACCAACATTCAAGAATCAATTTGCTGAGCTTCACAACCAGATTCTTTAATTAGAAAAATGGGAGAAAAAAAAAAGAAGATGAAATTGAATATATGTCCTCAAGGAATTGAGATGACCATATCTAATGGCACTCAACTCCTAACAAGACTGACATTTCATGTCCTCAAGTAGAAACATGATACTGATTAAATTATCTGCTGGTTGGGATCCAGCAACTTACAGCCCAAATTACAGGAACGCTGCAGCTTGCAACACCAACCAGCTAGAAAATGTCACGGAATAAGATTCTCCCAGTAAACTGCCTTTTTTTCAACTCAAGTCCAAATGAAAAACATAACAGAAAAAAAGGAATCCTAAACATAAAAAAAAGTGCACAAGAATCAATCCGTTCGGCGATTGAAGTTGAGCAGCAACAATGTTATTGTTCTTAAATGCTCCTTCCTTCCACTTCATTGTCGTCAGGAATCCATCTCAGAACATAAAACAAAAAACGCGGAAAGATCAAAATGAACAAACAAACCAACCAACCCATAAAGAAATCGTACATCAGTTAAAGGAAGAGAAAATAAAAATCGTAGTTTTGAACCCGACGTGAATCGAACACGCAACCTTCTGATCTGGAGTCAGACGCGCTACCATTGCGCCACGGATCCGATACACAACTGTCCCAATTTTCTTTACCCTTGACATGAAAAGCCAGTAGTCCTGTTTAGGAGAGAAACGACGCTCCCTCACGCTCAAGACCACGGAGACGGCAGGCCTAGAGATTCGACTGAATACGATAGAGCTACGAAAAAGGTGAAACGTAGAGATGAAGGACCGAGCTTTGTGGAGGAAGGTATTTCCTTCAGTAACAAGGCCGCTGCCAACACTGGGATGGAGATTGAAGAGGAAAAAAATGGCAACGAAATAAATATTGAGGTTGCAGAGGGTGACATTCGGGTGGACAGGTCTGACGTTATCCCTGTTGTGCACGTTGATACTAAGCTACAGAGCTCCCTTGCGAAGAAATGGTCACAGGCTATTGTGGTTCGCTTGCTTTGGATACAAGATGCTGTGCCTCCTCCTTCAAGCCCTTTGGGATACGCAAGCAATCCAGATTCTCGACCTTGGAAATGAGTACTTCCTGGTCAAGTTTGCGAAATCAGAAGAATACTATCGGGGCGTTACTGGATGGTCCCTGGACAATTTTGGGGAGATACCTACTGATCCAACCTTGGTCGGATGGTGACAAAATCCAGCATTGATCAGATGGTAGTATGGATTAGGCTTCCAGGGTTGCCGCTTCATGCAACACGAAACGTAGTGAAGATAGACTACAACATTAAGGATGCAATCAGAGGTAAGTTTGCCAGATTTGCTGTATCGATTAACGGAAGAGAGCATTTGATTTCAAAATTCATGCTTAACAGAAGAATGCAGTTAGTCGAATACGAAAGTCTCCCTGAGATTTGCTTCTCGTGTGGAAGAATGGGGCATGTATACAGCGTCTGTCCATATGATTCAATGATTCAATGGGGAATGAGAATACTGAGGAAGAAATTCAGAAACATGACCCTCCGCGAGCTGAGGAGGAAAAAATTCACGGTGAATGGAACTATAATAAATATCAATATAGATGTAGATGTATCGTATGATCACTCTTGAATGAAAGTAGACTTCCTTGGCATGGTGCAAGACCTGACTAGTTTAGAATTTATAAAATTAAAACCATATAATAAAGTTGTTCGAATATATATATATATATATAATAAGTTACAACAATACTCGATAAAGGTCACATAGGTGCCTAATTTATGGATTTAAAATATGTATCTATATATTTATATATATATTATCATATAATTGGTGTCTTAAAAAGCTAACATTTCATTTATCATTTCTCATAAATTGCTATATGTATTATTACATTTAGACACATTTAAAAAGTAACTTTTCGCAAGTCCCTTTATATGCCACTTTAGCATGCAATCACCCAATTACATTTATCAAATACATTTGTATGCTTCCTAAT
>STGP01005524.1:3850-15346 GCA_004918865.1 Caryocar brasiliense | reverse complement strand
CACGACAATTATTTAGTATTTTAATTTCCTATTTTAATAGATATGAAATTAGTTTAGTAAGGTAGATTTTGGTTAAAATTTTTATTTTTAGTTAGAAATTTTAAAAATATTAGATTAACAATTATTTATATTTATTAAAAAAGATTATTTTTATAAATAATTTTTAACTAAATTTTATATTTAAAGCGCAAAAAGTAAAAGCAAGCACAGAATTTTTGATGCGGAAATGCACCGTAATCGAATAAGAAGAAGAATTGTGTGATTTTTATATACTTGGCCGCTAAGGGGCTTGGCTTTACCTGCAGCACTAAAGAAAGGACGGCTCCAATAATTAGAATAAGTGGTAAAATTTTTAATTTTTTTAAATAAATTTTATAAGTTTAAATTTAATAAATTAAAAATTATATTTAAGAGAATTTTTTATTTAAAATTTAACTTAATTTAATTTTAAATTAATATAATATTTTAATTTAAGAAATATGAAAGGACAGCTCTTTGCTTCTCTTCTCGAAATTCTCGCCATTTGTCGCTTAACCTTTTGCTTTTTGCGATTCCCGATAGGACGACCAATAAATTCCTTCCGTGTCGTCGTCTATCAGCCTCTACGAAGCAGTAAAAATTATACGACTCAAACGCACTCAAAAACAAGAAAACAAATTCTACATATGCAACTCCATGGAGACCTAACGTATATTTGTGTCTTGAATGTATTAAAAATTCCCATCTCTCCATAGTTACATGTTTTGATTGCGTAGTTTTTAATTGAAATATGAATTTTTAATATACTTGAAGTGGCTCCAATTTTCTGAATGAAACGAAGAAAAAAAAAATTGATGTGGGGATTGATTCTGGACCGTTCGCGTGGCTTGCCTAGAATTAACTTCACCGTGGTCAAAGAAACGGGAACCCCTTATAAATGCCAATAAAATAAGGTTCTTAATTAATTTCAAGTGTCTTAAACTGGGCCATTAACTCATTAACCAAATTTCTCAGCGAACAAACATCAACCCATCACTTAAAAATTGAGAATGTGTAAAATTATGTGATATTTTTTAAAAAATAAATATATATTAAAAAATTAAAATAAAAATTAAATTAATAGTCAGTTAATAAATAAACACATGCCAAAAATACAAATACAGTTATCAGATCACTTTATTCTTATGTCTCCCGCGTAGATTACACAACGCGCATTAAAAAATAATCTTATGTTAATTATATAATTAAAGTACCTAATGCATTGATTATAAACTAAATGAATCATTTTTTAATGCGCATTAACAAAAAAGCCTATGGTAAAGTGACTCGGGGGAGCCTTCTGCTCTCTTCTATTAACTCAAATTTGGCGCCTTGAAAAGTAAATGCCACAACGTGCATGGGATGGAAGAGCGTGAAGAGCATTTAAATTGTACACCAAAACAATAATAATAATAATAATTGCAAGCCAACGTCTAGAGATTGTGTCACTTTTCTTGAATGTTTTGGGTTTAAATCTGTCAAAAAGTTGCCAGAAGTTGAAATTTTTAGGATTTTATTAGGCATATGACATAGATTAACTTATTTAAAATCTTACATAAGTTATTTATTTTTTAAAAAAATTAATATTAATTTTTTTTAATGAACTTCACTCTTTCAAGGCTGAGCACAAAATTCAAGCCCAATTTTTTCTTAGCACCCAAAATTAGGGTTATAGCATCTTTAGTCACGGTAGTCTTGATCAACATGGTTATCTTTAGTCAATCAATGAAAATAGAAGTGAATCTGATTGCTGGTCTTGCTCAACCTTAGCATCTCCTAGCTGGCATTGAGGTTAAGTAGTTTGTTACCAAATTGCCCTTCTGTCTGTCTCTAATTTCCATTTGCATGCACGTATGTATTACATTTTTTTTTTTTTTTCATTTTTGATTAACCCAAGGCTCCCCTTGTTGTTTGCCTCTCAATTGTTTATGGATTTGGTCATCAACACCGAGCCACGTTCCAATGACCCATTGGGCCACAAAACCACCGTCAAAAGACGGGGGCCGATAGGAGCTTTCAGCTCCTTTAAACTGAAACTGAGCCTACAACAAGCCCTAACCTTAAGAAACATGTACCTGAGAAAAAGGAATCCGACTGCTGAGACTAAGATCAAATGAAAAAGTGGCCTTGTCTGGAAACAAAAGCCCGCAGACAGGGATATGGTTTTCTATAATTAAATTACATCAGATATTTAGCGGAAAATTTTAATTAAAAATTCATATTTATTTTTTTAAATACTAAATATTTCAAAACTTATAGATTAACAGTATAATTTATTTAGAATTACAGTTTAAATTTTGATGGGTTCATGTAAATTAAAAAATAAGTAGACAAAAAAGGTTTAGCTTTTAATTTTAATATTAGGAACAAAGTTAAAACTAAAAAAAAATCAATCGTAAATTATATTTTTTATAATTAAAAATAAAATTATTAATAAAAAATTATTTTATAATTAAAATCTAAATCAAATAACCTAAATTAAATAGCAAAAACAAACCTGATACTATCCATTACCATAATAAATAATAACAAAATTAATGTTTATCATCTCTTAATGATAATTGTATGAGTGAAAGCGTTACACAACTGCCTAATTATAATTTAAAAATTAATTAATTTATTATACATATTTTTAGTTTTATAAAATAATTATGTATACTTATAATCAGTCTCTACATATACATAAATATTTTTTTCCCGTTCTCTATTCCCATCTCCTAATCCTAGCAAAGAATTAATTTAATTTTTAATTAATATTTATTTTTAATTATATTTCTCTTAAATACAAAAATAAAAATTATAAAATGGGTTTAGTAGCATGTTACTAACTATAAAAATAATTAGTAAGAACGTTGTTATTATTTTTAAAAAAATTTTTATTATATAATTTTCTAATTTTATAATTAGAATAAAAAAATTTAATTAAAAGTCAAAGAACAAATCACAGCTTAATCATAAAGCAAAGGAAGCCGACAGGTTCTTACACG
This sequence comes from Caryocar brasiliense, assembly GCA_004918865.1. Taxonomy (NCBI): domain Eukaryota; kingdom Viridiplantae; phylum Streptophyta; class Magnoliopsida; order Malpighiales; family Caryocaraceae; genus Caryocar; species Caryocar brasiliense. Next base: position 12,341 of record STGP01005524.1, on the reverse strand, counting down.
TTGTCATCAGTCCGCAAAGTCTTGTCACCACCACCGCCCTTAAAACCCCCCTTCAGAGAAGCCAGTAATAACCCAGTCCCGAACAACATTACAGACCGCTCTCAAATGTAATTCGGACATAAACCCATTTCAATATATGTATGTATATATATAGATATAGATATGCATAGCTCTGCCATGGGATTCTTGTCCGGTATTGTTATACAATTCTCGAGTTTGTGAAACAGAGGTTTTAGACGATGAGTGGAGGTGGGCAATTGTCATCTCACAGTGGAAGCCCTCGAGAGCTAGTATGCCACGCCGGCGCCGGTGCCGCCGCAGGTCAGCTTATTGAAGCTCTAATATGTAAATGTGTATTTATTTAGCTCCAAGTTTTTTAGTTGTCAACTTTTTCTATGTTATATTTCCTGTCCGGTGGTTGGTTGGTGCGTGAACAAACTGCTGTTGTTAGTCAATTTTACTATTGGAAGTTTTTGCTTTTGTTTTGTTTTTCTAGTGTTTTGGCTGTGGATATGTTGATGGGTAATTTGATGGTGTCATTTACAGGTGCTATTGCGGCCACTTTTGTGTGCCCATTGGATGTGATCAAGACGAGGTTGCAGGTGCATGGACTGCCCGCAGATCATCATTCTGGTCGCGGAGGTATCGTTGAGATTATTAATTTGTTTGTTTTCGGGAGTTAATTTATTGGTTAATAAGTTCACGCAACGAAATGTGGAGCTGAGGAATTAAGGAATAGATCATTTGATAAAGTTTGTTAGAAGTTGTGGAATGCTGATTTCTGATTTATGGCTAAACTGAGTAAACACGCAGCAGTTGGTTAGGGATGCGTGCGCGCACGCGAGTTTCATTTCTGAATTTCTTGGTTTTCACATGTGGGGTGACTCGACTAGACATTGTAGCTTGTAGCTTTTGTTTGTCCCGTTTTAGTTAGGTCTTATAATAAGTTCATTATTATAGCTGCATAAGCTGCATTTAGTGGAAAAATTTTGTGTTATCATGTTTATTTGCTGTGCAATTGCTATTGATTGCTCTAGATAAAGTTACCAAATGATATTTGAAGTTCTGAGCAATATTGTTTAGTTTACTGAAGATTGCAAGTATAATTTATGCTCAAGTGTTGGATGATATTGCATTTTCTTTGCTAATCAATGGGTGAGCAGTCTTTGTTTTAATGGTCAGGCAGTATCATTGTTACAAGCCTACAGCACATCATCAGGACTGAAGGTTTTAAAGGGTTGTATCGTGGGCTCTCTCCAACAATTTTAGCTCTACTACCAAATTGGACTGTGAGTTTCCTTTTATTGGTTTTTTTCACAGATACGTGAATGAAATAATAATATTGAAATGCATCAAGGGTGCCAAAGAAAGAACATTATCAAGTAAATGTCACCGCCTTGTTCTTTTCTTTTTTTTTTTCCTCTTTTTTTGTGCCTCAAAAACATTCTACTGATCACCCTCTCCAATTTCTTTAATCAAATAAATTGGGTTAAAACATGTTTATGCTGAGACTTGCCAATTTTGACTAATGTGACTTGGATGTCTTATCATGGAAAACTTAAGTGAAACTACTTTATATCATGTTCCATTTCTTTCTCCTAGCAAAAAAATGCAGAAGAACGCCTCATCTTTTTTAATGTTTAGATTACCTCTAGTAATGAATCTGCTCATTTCATTTGTAGGTCTATTTCACAGTTTATGAGCATCTTAAGGGCCTACTCCTTTCACATGGTGGGTTTGTCTGGTGTCTCTTACTTATAACTATGCTGCGGTCTTCCTTTGTGTTTCAATGTGGAAATCTTTCTTGTAGTAACTTCTTCTTCAAGTCATTAGAATGTTGTAATTTCTTTGGATGTTTTCACTTTGTTGAAAATATACACTGCCATATTATAGGGGATAGAAGTGGCAAACTTACTGTTGGTGCTAACATGGTTGCTGCTGCGGGCGCTGGGGCTTGCACAGCCATTGCAACAAATCCATTGTGGGTTGTGAAAACAAGGCTCCAGGTAAGAATGCATGATCTTTTCTGTGATTTACTTTTGAAGACGTAAAATCGAATTATCTGTCTGTAATTCTGTCTAGTATCTGTAGTTGTTGTCTGCTTGTTTAAAGCTTCTTGTTTCTAGTTATTTGCTATAGCTTTCGACGTGACACGCTTATAAGCCTGTGTATGGGTGTGCACGAGAGAACTTTGGAGCTGCACATAGTTGGAGTTATTGAAATATGGTGTTATGAACAGAGGTACTTAAATCAGGCCACAACTGGAAAATGGGATTTATCTTTGGGTCCCAATCCTCAACAGATACCTGATTACTCAATCATATGTTTTTAACATAAAAGTAAGCCTCCCGCGGACCTATGAAATGAAGAATGAAAAAGAGCCCCTCGGCGGGTGGACAATAATTTCAAAGCCAACTTTTTGAACACCTTGGATGACTTCTCACTTCAGCAAACACATCCATCATTTTTAAGTAGTTTCACGCATTCAATAGCTTAAATCTCTTCGAATTTTAGTATTTTAATAAAATCGTTTCATTTTCATATCCATAAAAATAACAGAGTAAGAACCAAGAATGTTAGGAGATATGTGGGATTCAAATTTTCTAACCTTTGGTTGGGGCGGCTGATTGCCCTTAACATGGTTTTGCTGGTGTACGAAATAAGCATGACTAAAATGTTAGAAGTTTTTCTTTATGGACTGTGAAAACTTTGAAAGTTGGATCCCCAACCTCATCCAACATCCTACCACTTGCACTGATGCCCAAGCATAGCGTGAATAATAGTGGTGATATAGGCACTCTCAATTCACATAAATGAGGAGTGCCAATATTACTTCTCCGAGGCCGAATCATCTGTTGATATTCATATTACAAGCTAGGACAACATTTATGAATTATGATTATTGTATGTTTTTAAAGCTGGATTTTACATATTCTTAATTCTGCATGTCCAATTTTACTTAATGCACTACATTGATAGTCCTCTGCTGATTAATTTGATGGAAATTTGCAATTCATCTTGGACATTTGTTTGTTTTGTCTCTTTTTAGACCCAAGGAATGAGACCGGATGTGGTTCCATACAAAAGCATAATCTCTGCTTTAATAAGGATTGCACGTGAGGAAGGCATTCGAGGGTTGTATAGGTCAGTTAAACATCATGTTTGGATTCATGAACAATTTGCGACATTTTTTTATAATTTTAATGTGACAGAAAAATCTTAACTGTATTTTGGTGTCACTTTTTTGTGGTCTAAAACAGTGGCATTCTGCCTTCTTTGGCTGGCATAAGTCATGTTGCAATTCAATTTCCAGCATATGAAAAGATCAAATCTTTTATTGCAAGAAAAGGTAAAAAGTATCTTTCATTTTGTCAAAAAAAGAAAAAAACTTCAATGGGTCATTGATACAGGATTCTTTTAAATGGATTATGGTATTTGATTGTATCTGATCATTTTGGTTTGAAGTTCTCAGATAATACAACTGTCGATAAACTAAGTCCTGGGAATGTTGCAATTGCCTCTTCAATATCCAAAGTTCTTGCCTCCGTGTTAACTTACCCACATGAGGTCTGTTCTAGTCTGAATCTTTCTCTTTACTCAACTGCAGTGTGGTGTCTGGCATCTATGTAGCTTATCTGTTGTTCCTCACTGTTTTTCTATCATCGATGTTGCGATTCCAGGTTGTGCGTTCAAAGCTTCAAGAACAAGGGCAAGTCAGAAATTCTGAGGTTCATTATGCAGGGGTTGTAGACTGCATTAAGAAGGTGTTAAAAAAGGAAGGTATCCCTGGCTTTTACCGTGGTTGCGCAACCAATTTAATGAGAACGACTCCATCTGCCATGATCACATTGACTAGCTACGAAATGATACACAGGTTTTTAGAGCGGGTTTTACCTCCGGACAAGAAGCAACAGCAAGTGCAGCCTCAATCCGACAGGCATGCCACACCTCAGCAACAAAACTTAAGGAAATGGGATGGGTAACAACAGAATTGTTTTGGGGGCAATCACAAACACAACCAAATAACAGAACCCTCTCTATTCCGTTGGGGAAGGAGGTTCAGCGAACTGCTGGACACTGATTGACCGTTGTTTCTTTCTCAGCTTCCTTAACAGTGAAATTCTCCAAAAAAAAAATAGCCGAAATTGATTAGTCGCTTGAAATGTTGGAGTAGACTTTGCCAAATTCTTTTGTTCCTTATTGTCTCGCTTTTATTTTTCACTTGGGGAGCCCTCATTTGCGTAATTGTTTCATATAATGTGTAAATTACCTTTTTATGACAGTTTTTCTGAAAACATTAATTTTATTTTACGTCATTTTAACGTTCAACGTATTGAAACGACTATTCCTTATGCATTTCATCTTATATGGTAGTAGTGGAATGTGCATTCTACCTTAAAAAAAAGGCAGAAAGCCTTAAAATTTAAAACTTGCATGTAGAAAATTTCTGTGCATGCGAGATGCCCTTGCAACGTGCTTTTCTTTTTTTTAATTAACTAAATGACTCAAAATTGGTTGGATAGACTAAATTCATTTTAAATAGAATAATAAATGTTTTTAAAACTTTCCTTAAAAATAAATTTCTCGCGTAATAATGAGCCAGATTTTGCAGCAAAGTGCAAATAAAAATCAAGGATGGGATTAGACAGTACTGTTCACTTACAAAGGCCGCAGATTCTGCGGGAAAATGGAACGTATAAAAAGGCCACGTACTAGAGTAGCAGGGACAAGGCTGCCTAGAAGTAACAGACTATCTCTGGTATTGTTCAAAGCTAGACAAGAAGAGAGAGATGTGACTCCCTCTTTTTCGTGGATTTAAGAATTTTCTTTGGGAAACGCACCCGGAAATCCTGTCTGTCTCTCTCTTTCTCTCTCTGTCTCCATCTCATTCATTCTTCTTTTTGACCTGAAAATTCCTTCTTCCATTCATTTCATCAGAGAAAGCACGCACGCACTTTTTAAAATTCCAATGAGGAGAAGAAGAAAGAGAAAGAGAGAATTCCAAAACAGATCCCTTCCTCTCCCTTTCAAGCAACACCACACACACACAAACCGTCTTCTTTTCTTCTTTTAATCTCTTTCTCTTTTTTTTGGGGTTCTCTTTTTCTGATCCAATCATTTTTAAATTCAAATCCTCACTGAAAGGCTCATTAAATATCGTCATCACAAGCAGAGGGAGAAAGACAGAAGAGAGGAGAGGACAGGAAAGGAGCCTGAAAGATGGCAGCGCTCCAGAAATTCAAGCTTCTAGCGACGCAATGCGGCGTCACCCAGAGCCCAACTCGAAGCCCCCAAACCAGCCCCCTCGTCCACCTCCGACGCCGGAAAACCCCCCTCCAGATGCTCCTCGGCCGGGGCTCCGGCCGCCGCTCGCCTCCTCGCCGGCACCAGCCGGCCCCGCCTCCTCTCCCGCCGCTTCCGGCTGCGAGGAAGAGGGACACCCTGAAGGACTTGTTCGGGGCGTCGTCGCCGCCGCCTGCATCCGAAGAAGGGGGGGCAGAAAAACCGAGGGAGGTGGTTAAGTGTGAAGCGTATAGCATGAAAGTGACCGGTTTGTGTGGCGAAACGGGTTCGCCCAGACCGGGTTGGATCGGGTTCAGGCACCGGTCCATTTTAAGGAGGGCTTGGCGGCCTGTGCTGCTTGGTATTCCGGAGGATGAGTAATAAATAAATAAATAAATAAATAAAACTATTTCATCAGTTTTGCCTTTTTTTTTCTTTTTTTTTAATGTAGTAAATAATTTTGATTAGTTATAAAATCTGGTTTTTAGATTTTGTGACCTTCTGGTCGCCAGAATTTGAAAGCATGCTGATGAATTTATTTATTTTTTTATCTATTTTGCTCATCAAAATATTAAAAAATATTAATAAATAGAATTTAAAATTAATAACGAAATGATAAAGTGAATATATTTTTTATTTTATATTAGACGGCAAATAAAAATGCAAAATGAATGGGAATAAACTGATGGGGTTGATATTAAAATTGTGTATACTCATCTTGACAATTTAGCGTCAGAACAAGATGCTTATTATGTTTCCACAAAAGATCTCTTGTTTATCTGGAAGAAAACATTTGAGGAAATTAACACTAAAAATGGTACTTGGTTGATGCTCGTAAAGGAATTTGTTCCATGGAAAGATGTTTCAAGTGTCATGCTGGGATGTTCGACGTTGAGCACTCGAGCTCGCCAGTCTAAAGTGGCTTGTTTGGACCAGGCCTAGGGGTCCCTACGGGTGGAGGACCAGATGCCATTTGACTGAAAGCAGCGGGTTCTCCACGTCGCCAAAAGTAAGGGGAAGGATTGGGCAACGCGGCGCAAGAAAGAAAACAAGTTAAGACTTACAATTTGAACAAGTGAGGTCTTCTACTATTAGTTGTTTTAGGGTATATTATGAATTAATTTAGAAACCAACATTGCTGTTGGAGGTGGCAGATGATATTTCAATGCAATTTTTTTAAAAAAATTTAGCTGCTAAAATTATTAATTAAGAGCATACACAAATTAAGTTAGATCAAATTTTATTAATTATAAATTTTTTGAATTATATTTATATTTTAAAAAATAAAATTTATTATATTTTTAAACTATATTTATATTTTTAAAAAATAAAATTTATTATATTACAATAAATAAATAAATAGAATCATATAATCTTATTATATTTTAAATATTATAAATTAAAATAAATAAATAAATAATGAGGTATAAAATTACAGAAAAAATGGGAATCCGATCCACCACCCGCCGAAAAATTATCTTCCGGATAAACCCCGCTCTCGGAAAATGTTCACGTGGACCTATATATTGGGGCTTGTTTGGCAAATGGGCAGGTGGTTTTATAAAGCCCATTACAAAAACTCGTCCGTAAAAGAATAAACAAACAGAGCGCATGCGCTCTGCTTCGAGCTTCCCTTGAATTTTCTCGCTTCTCACTTCCGTGCCACTTGACGGTGGTGACCTCTCGCAACAGAAACCACAAACTCATCTTCCTCCGTCTAAATTAACGGCAACTTCGCTCGGAACCCTAATTCACAATGCCGAAAGTCTACGGCACCGGCGCCTACGATTTCAAGCGCCACCGCGTCGCCGAGTACCCCGTTGAGCCGCCGCAGCCGCCCAATCAGCTCGCCGAAAAGCCGGCGGAGTCCAAGCCCGGCTCCACCCTTCCGAGCTCCATAACGCTCTCAGAGATTCAACGCGACCGCTTGACGAAGATAGCCGAGTCGAATTGGCTGAAGACCGGCGGCGGCGGCGCCGAAGGCGACGAGAAGAAGAAGAAGACGACAGAGAAGGCGTTCGATCCGGAGCTTGTGAAGGAGATATACGAGACGGAGTTGAAGGTGAAGGAAGGAAGAAAACCGGTGCCTTTGCAAAGAGTGATGATTCTGGAAGTTAGTCAGTATCTGGAGAATTATCTGTGGCCGAATTTTGACCCTGGAACGGCGACGTTTGAGCATGTTATGTCCATGATTCTCATGATCAACGAGAAGGTAGAATTTTAGGGTTTAAAGGTTTTGGTGAATTTGCATTTAATTATTTATTTGTTTAGCTGGAGAAAGCTTTTTCTCTAACCTGGTTGAGAGTATATGTTGTTGCATTGTTTGAAAAGAGGAGTGAATTCCTTACAAGGTTCATGTAATTTGCAGTTTAGAGAGAATGTTGCGGCTTGGTTATGCTTTTATGATCAGAAAGATCGCTTCAAAGGATTTCTCGAGCGAGTTCTTCGGCTGAAGGAGGTTTGCGTTGGTTTTCTTGCTTTGGCTCTAATTTTCCGGACTAGAAGTCTTGCAAAAAATGCTAATTATCGATTTTTATGTTTGCGTCATTACCTTCTCCACCTGCCACCGTGCATCTGTAATTCTCTGGAGTTAAATACATTACCCTAATTATGCTGCTTTTGATGGGAATGTCTGAATCATTTTGAGGCTTAAATTAGAAGTAAGACTTTCCTTTTCCTTGATTATAATTAGCCTTCCTTTTACTTAAATGTTCTAGACAGTGATAGACCTAAATTCTTAATTTCTACCAAAACTTTTTGACAAATTGGTGTGGAAATAGTAATTTTGAGTTTAGCTAATTGGAATTGAAACTATTACATGTATTTCACTATTTTTGTGGGTTGACAAATGATATTGTTTTATATATGGTGTAGGGAAGAGAGTTAAGTATAGCAGAGAAGACAAATTACCTAGTGTTCATGATTAACGCTTTTCAGGTATGTTGTTATCCTATTATATGCTGTCAATGGCTGCTACACTGCTATGTATGTCATGTAATAGTAAGCGGATGTGTTGAACCCAAAAAATTAAATATGATTCCAGATGGTGGTATGCTCATGAAGCAGAAGTTTATTACGTTGCCCATGGGGAGTTTCTCTTCATTTCGTTCCAATTTTTTTTAATTGCAGTAGATTTTGGATCTTGTTTTCATTGTCAACTAGAATTTTTTTAATCACTATGATACAGACAGTCCACTATCTGGACTCT
>STGP01005476.1:0-10735 GCA_004918865.1 Caryocar brasiliense | reverse complement strand
AACAACTAAGATCTTAAGGTAGTGTTTGATTAATTGATTTTTAATTAAATATTTATTTTTAATTAAAAATTTAAAACTGCACAATAATTTTTTTTAAAATAATAAACATATTTTTAAAAATTAAAATAACCGTAAAAATAATAATCAATAGATAAACAATCTACTTCTTAATAAGATCTTAATTGAAAATTTTAACAAATTATTAGATTACCTCGTTGCACTATATATTTATGCACATTTTCAATAATAAATATATTGGTTTTATTACAATATCATTGATTTATCATACCATCACCAAATATATATTGGTTTTAGGTCTAAAGATTTAATTATTTGATTATTGTCTTCTTCAAACAATACTTAAAAAATAATTGCACATACGATGACGTGGAGGACATTATTCTCTCCCAAAATATGAAAGAAGAAATAAAATGTCGAGAAGAATCAGAAGTGTGTGGTGGTTGATGATGATAGTAACATTGATGACAAGGTTAGTGACCGGCAGGGTGGCAGCACATTTGTCTCCTAAAGATTGATTTTGACACATTTTTTTTTTTAATTTTGTGGACATGAGATATGGGGTTGCAAAGTAAATTTTAAATTTTTATATTTTCTCATAAAAATGTTAAAATATATGAAGTTTGATAAATTGAGAATAAAATCGATTTACGATTATTATGGTTTTTCTGTTTATGTTCTATTGTTATTATTTTTATTTTATTTTTTTTCTCTTTTTTTTTAACATTTCAAGAGCCAATTTTATACGTTGTCTTGTTTCAAATTATTTTTTGTAAACGACACTATTGTTAAAATTGAGTAATATGATACTTAATTTTTTTAAGTATATTCTCATATTTAAGTCTTAAAAATAAAAAAAAATCTTATTTAAAAGAATTTTCTTCATTTTCATATTCAAGTTTTAAAAATAAAAGAAATTACATTTTTTTTCTTAATTGAAATTCGATTCTAAATTAGTTATGACTCAATATAATTTTTGGATATAGTTTATATAAAAAAATTATTTTTATACAACCATATATTAAAAAATTATTATTATTCACTTTTTTATAATTTACCTATAATTTTTTACTTTAAATTTATATAGATTTAATTTTTTTAAAAAAATTAAATAAATTAAATAAAATTTATTTATGAATTTTATTTTAAATTTGTATGAATTTAATTGGATTTTAAATATGTAATACATTGGATGGATGATTGGACTTTTCCATATATATATATATATATATACTTCTGGAATATAAATGTACCGTTTTTGGCTCCAAACTCAAAACGCACCGTTTCAACCGGACAGCAAAACCCCTTATCCAAAACTAAAACCCTGTCATCTGCCTGTCTCCCTGATGGCTTCCTTCCCTTCTGCTCTGACTTTCCACCTCCAAGCTCCAAACTTTCTCTCTATAAAACCCTTTTCTTCTCTCTCTAAAACCATCCTCTTCCCTTCTCTCCACCGCCGCCCAAAAACCCCGCCGTTCGCTGTCGGCCAAGACGGCAAATTCTACCCCAAGTCCTCCGACGACGACCCGCCGGAGGCCCCCGAAGATTCCGGCCACGGCGTCGACAAGTTTGCCCAGATCCACCTCCAAGCCTCCCGCGCTCGGAAAGCCGAAGAGGAGGACTTTAAGAAGCACCAGTCGACTTATCTCAATTTCATTGCCAACAGTGAGACTGAAGAAGAAGGAGACCTCCGAAATGTAAGTTCTAAGTTTTTGAATAGTGATAGTTCCGGCGATGATTTTTTTGGTGAGATTGATAAGGCTATTGCTATGAAAAGAGAGGAGTTTGTTAAGAAAGGGCTTATAAAGAGGAAGGATGTTCGTGGAGGTGACGGTGGTGGTGTTCAGGAAGAGATTGAAGAGTTGGAGCCCGAGGAGGTTGTGGATTTGGAGGAGATTAGTGAGTTACAAGGGCTCACTGTTGTTGATTCTGAGTCTGATGATTATGAAAATGGCAAACTTGATTTGGGTGGTAGTGAAAAGAGAGCAAAAAGCAATCTTGGGTCGTCTTTGGATTCCTCATTTGATTTGGATTTTGACAGTTTGGGTAGACGGAAGGTTAATATTGTGGAGCCTAAGTATAGGATGAGCTTGGCTGAGCTTTTGGATGAGAGTAAGGTAGTGCCGGTTTCGGTTTCAGGGGATTTGGAGGTGGAGATCAGTGGGATACAGCATGATTCGAGGTTAGTGACTGCTGGTGATTTGTTCGTGTGTTGTGTGGGGAGGAGAACTGACGGACATTTGTATTTGAGCGAGGCTGATAAGAGAGGAGCTGTTGCAGTCGTAGCTAGTAAGGAGATTGATATTGAGGGCACTTTGGGGTGTAAGGCTTTGGTGATTGTAGAGGACACTAATGCTGTTTTGCCAGCGTTGGCCGCCGCATTCTATAAGCACCCTTCAAAGAATATGGCCGTGATTGGGATAACTGGGACAAATGGGAAAACCACAACAGCATATTTGATTAAAGGAATGTATCAGGCAATGGGGTTGAGGACCGGGATGTTGAGTACCGTTGCATATTATATTCATGGCAATAATAAGTTGGAGTCACCTAACACGACCCCAGATGCTGTCTTGGTTCAGAATTTGATGGCTAAGATGCTACATAATGGGACTGAAGCTGTTGTGATGGAGGCATCTTCTCATGGACTGGCCTTAGGAAGGTGTAGTGAGGTTGATTTTGATATTGCCATTTTTACAAATTTGACCCGGGATCATTTGGACTTCCATGGGACTGAGGAGGAGTATAGGGATGCAAAGGCTAAGTTATTTGCTAGGATGGTGGATCCGGAAAGGCATAGGAAAGTTGTTAACATTGATGACCCAAATGCGCCTTTCTTTATTGCACAAGGGAGTCCTGATGTGCCTGTTGTGACCTTTGCAATGGAAAATAAAAACGCCGATGTTTACCCCTTGAAATTCAAGCTCTCCCTCTTTGAGACCCAGGTTTTGGTCAATACACCTCATGGTATATTGGAAATTTCGTCGGGATTGCTTGGGAGGCATAACATCTACAACATTCTTGCAGCTGTTGGAGTTGGGATTGCGGTTGGGGCACAATTAGAGGACATTGTTAGAGGAATAGAAGAGATTGATGCAGTACCCGGGAGGTGCGAGTTAATAGATGAGGAGCAGGCATTTGGTGTCATTGTGGACTTTGCTCATACTCCGGATGCACTATCTAGACTACTTGATTCAGTTAGAGAGCTGGAGCCTAAGAGAATTATCACAGGTACTTCTAATGCTTGCCAATAACTTTTCTAGCTCTCTTCTCCTATTAAGGAAATATAGTTGTTTATAGTTTAAAAAGAAAGGGAAATAAAATTGTTTGTTCTCCTAACCAAATTTATGCTTTTCTGTGAAGTTATCGGTTGTGCTGGTGAGAGTGACAGAGGCAAGAGACCAATGATGACAAAAATTGCAACAGATAAAAGTGATGTAACAATTCTAACCTCTGACAATCCAAAGAGTGAAGATCCATGTATGTGTATGAAACGGCAAAGAATAAGTTATATTGTTTTTCAAGATCTTGTTACTAATTTATGAATCTTTGTCAGTGGACATCTTGGATGACATGCTAGCTGGGGTAGGATGGACGATGCAGGATTATTTGAAATATGGGGAGAATGATTACTATCCACCTCTTCAAAATGGTCATCGTCTTTTTCTGCATGATATTAGGCTTGTTGCTGTCCGTTGTGCTGTTGCCATGGGCGAAGAAGGTGATATGGTTGTAAGTATTAAAGGACATTTTGCTACTCATCTCTTAGGAGATTTCATGACATTCCTATTTCCTTTACCAGAGTTGTTGTATGGTATAGCAATGATCCGTCATCACCTCTGTACGTGTGATGCAGGAGCATCGTATTCAGCATTCCTTTTTATTTACAGCTTTTAGGCTTTAATAAATCATGTGATTATCATGTGACCTTTTAATTATGTTGGATGGTTAGGATTAAATAGGATTGTTATTTAATGTTGGAGATTTAATTTAGATGTAACCCTAGATAAATAGCTTATCTTATGTTCTACTTGGAAAGATTTTATTTATTTTCAATGCTGCTTAAGAGGTTTGCAATCGTGATTCAACTATTTTTTTTCCAATTTCAGTTGTCTCTTTTTAAGCCTGCAACTGTTTGATTTCTACACTGTTTACCTTTGATTACTGCATCAACATGAAAAGATATGTTGGAAACTGTTGTAAAATGGGAATATAATTATGTTGTATTTATATTGTACAAAAGAATGAATTTTGTTTGTATACAATTATCTTTTATAATTATCCAGCATATTGCAGGTCATTGCTGGAAAAGGCCATGAAACATATCAGATTGTAGGTGATAAAAAGGAATTCTTTGACGACCGGGAGGAATGCAGGGAAGCATTGCAGTATGTTGATGAACTTCACAAAGCTGGGATAGATACCAGTGAATTCCCGTGGCGGTAATTTAATTTTCTGTTATTTTGTCCTCAGAAAGATTAGGAAATAGGAAGAGAGACACAGAAAGTATTTCCTTTTTTCTCAGTTACTGATTTACAGATGATATGGATAGAATCTGATGTACATGGAAGGGAACAGGAGGATTTTCTTGTGGTCTAGTTTTTATAATTGAGTTCTTTTTTTCTTGCCTATGCTGCTGCAGGTTACCGGAAAGCCATTGATTTAGTTCGATGAGGAGTATGAAAGATGCTGATTGTAGACAGTGAAACAAGACAGTTGTGTAATTCTATGCCTCTTGTAACAGCAAAGTAGTTTTGATCCCCATGAAGAATCGTCAAAAGGGAGAATGTTGGGGGCCTTGTGGCTCTGATGAATTGGCTCATTTAAGCTATGCATATTGCAGGTAGTTGATGTAGAACACGTCTGTGGAATCACTTAAACTGACTACCAAATTTCTGAAGGCCAAAACTTCTTCTGTCCTTGTGCAGGTTTGCAGGCTGCAATGTAATGCCATCAAAATTGTGGCGTGTTTCCTGAGTCTGTAGATTCTTCACAATTTTGTAAACAGATGTATTGTGGGACCGTACAGATTTTCAGAGTTGTTGATATCTATACTACCAGCATGGATCCCTTCATTGTTCCATTCTGTTGAGGGAACTGGTTTTGTATCCGCTACTTGATCCCTGCATATGTTTATATAAATGTAGTCAGCATACTTGTTGAAGCCAAAAGTACTAACCCCAGAAGAACTTGTGTCAGTGACTGATGAGAGATGCAAAATTTCTGGAGGGAGATCTATTCATTCCCTTAGCTACAAACGGAAAAGAAGTCGACTTAACCTGCAGAACGAAAAAATTGTCTTTGACATTATTGGCGAAATCAGGTGCTCTATCAACTGCTTCAGGCCCGAGCAAAAGAGCATTGTATTGGGTCTAAATACCTCTAACAATCATAAAAGTATCAAAATACTAGGTTGATCGCAGTTAAGATAGTCAGGCATCTTCTTCAATGCACTTGTCATTGCCTGCTGTCTTAACAAATCAGCATGGGCTTACCACTGTCTGCTAGTGGATGGCGTCAGAGACGATGCTCCAAAAGATGAAGGTCCTCATCAGTCTAAATGACGCCCCCTGATTGCACTGCCAACAATTTGTGTATGTTTGTAGTTGCAACTTGATTATGTTGCCAACTATATATTAGAGACTGCTCTGCTGTCTTAACAAAATCAACATGTACTTACCATCGCTAGCTGTCTTAACAGGATGATGTCGTTTACTAAAATCTAGGAAATCTTCCTGATGTGGATAGTTCACGTGTGGGTTCCCACCATAGGATTTGATCTAGATATTCAGGATCCCCCTTAAAACTCTTCTTCCATTTTAAGTAAGATATTATTAAGGAAACTTCACTGAGGTTCTAGACAACAGGATACTTGATTCCACAGCAAGCACATATATTATTTTAGCAAGTTCAGATGACTGATCTATCATTCTTAACAACCTGTTCAACACCTCATACTTATCTTTTAGCTGTGCCATACAATTGCCTGCATCCTTATCGTCACACACAGCCTTGTTTGTTTTGATGGATTTTTAACTTTTAATTATTAAAAAGTTATTAATCTTATTTATTTTAACTGTTTTTTAATTTTTAATTACTAAAAAATTACCTGTCACATATTTTTAATTAAATTTATAATTAAAAATTAATCTTTTAACTAACTAAATAGACTACACTAGCATCCTTCACCTACTACAGAACACAAATTTAATCACCTTTCCCCCCTCATTTCACTTCCATGAAAATTACAACACCTCTTGCATAGGATCAAGAAGCTTAGTGGTATTTTTCAACTCCCAAGCTTCTGAACGACCAACTTTCTACCATCATCTGGCTGTTAGCCCCATTCTCCTCCCCCCACCCCCTCGCAGAACACCTAAACTTCTCATTCTCACCAGCACTTAACAAACACAGACATCCGAATGCTCCAGAATCCACCCTTAAACAGTGACAAACCCGGTATTCTTCACAACAAGCAATTGTTGAAGAGATTTGGCTCTTGTATTTGTCAAATCCATTCATCAAAACCTGGTAATCTTCACAGTTGTAACAGCAGAAATCAATGCACAGTAAGAGAACTAATGGTAGCAGATTTAGAGTATGAGCACATGTATCCTCGGTGCCAAAAACTATCAATCCAATGATTGAAATTTCACAGTCTCGCGCATCATATGCGTAACAATGTTACAATTTTTAGATAGAACAACTATGCAAATTCAATGTATTTGGAAAGATCATGAAAACAAAGAGAGAATTGGAAACGATTATGCTATCATGTTGTTACTGATTCTTCTGCAGATGCTGCAGTTACTTCTTATCAGATTTGGAGGCAAACATTTAATATCTTGAGCAAGACATTCCTTCATTAGAAATCAAAACCACGAAATTAGCTCACTCACCAGCAAACCAACTATTCTTTTGACAATTTGATTAAGTTTTTTCAGTTTTAAGAATTGGGTTTTCTGGTATAAAAGAATTAAATCCAATGGTCAGAAGTTCGTGCCCAGTTTTGCTTACATTCGAGGAGGTTAATGAAAGACACTAGTAACTGTCTCTGCCACTGCCAACCCGACATAGGGACTCACTTCCATAAACAGCAAACACACACAACATTATCTGTAAAGATTGTAACATGACGCAGACACTCAGGAACGTATCTTTGCTTGCCTTTTATGAGAAATAAAGGGGAGGCATAAAATGCCATAGAGAAAGCAGCTTTTCTGGGCACATGAACTTGGAAGTTGATTTTCTTCCGTAGAGAAGAGTCCAAAGTCTCGACATCCATTGATAAATGGTGAGCCTTTTCATGTGATCATCTTTGAAAGCTCATGAATTTGTGCTTAAATTTTGTTACTTCTTACATAATCAGTTTCTGGGTTTTGACATGATTTTAGACAGAAAGAAAGTGACTTTAAATTGAGTTCTTTTTTGTTCATTGCATGACGTTATGTTACTTGAATTTTTTGATACGTTTTTTGATTGTGTTTCTGGGTTTATGAGAATAGTAATCCACAAAATTTCCTGCAATTCAGCAGCTGTTTACAATGTTTCTGTTACCGTTGCTTTTCTATTCTGTTGAGACGTTGATTTAAGAGCTCTCTTGCAGGTTTCTAACAGGAGTTCCCATTTGATGTTGTACTAAAGTTATGTTTAGTTACTGGTGAATGACAGGTATGGATGGATGAGGATTTGACTGTAGAGATTAAAATATTTTGAAATTAACAAACAGTCCTCTATCCACACCACGATATTCATGAACAATATTTCTTTTTTTTTTTTTGTGTTGCGGTCAGAGCATCCTCGACCAGCTTTCGCGTAATTTCTTCTACTGCATTTATTAGGCCTTGTATTTCAGATTTTGTCTCCATTGTATCATCGAGTGTCTTTAATTTTTTAGAAAGAATCCACCAAGGCCTATGTTTAGGACATCATTCCAGGGTTGCTTTTTTATATGCTTTCTTACCTTACCTGGCTCCATATGCTTCTTGTTTTTCCTTCTTTTTTCCTGGTATTGTATGTGGACATTCTGCTGATAATATCCTGTTTACATTCTCAATGCACTTAGTGGCTCTTTCTTGTAAAAACAATGAAATACAGGAAACTAGATGAGCATATCATGTTTGGAACATCCTGTATTACATAGCCTTGTTTTTTACTTTGCAGCATTTAATGTGCAAGTGAGAGCTCTAATTTTGGTCTTGAAGTGAATTTATTGATGATTGGTTGAGATCAAAGTAGAAAGGCATTCGTTTTTGATGACGGCCTCCAACTCCAGAATGGCAGGATATCAAGGATTCCAGCATTTTTGGAAGTTTAGGAGAGACCCTGATTCTTCAAGCAATGACTCAGGATCAAAGGAAGAGTCAGCTCTTGAAAAGCATAAACTTGTCTCAGCTTTGGTCACAGTCGATGATGATGATGATGAGACCTGCAAAACAAATTGAACACAGCAGAAGGGTAAGTGCGAGACTGGTGCTTGAACTCGAATCAAACGTAGAAGTGCTGGAAAGGTGCGAAAAGGAAGGACTCAAAAGGACGGCCTAGCTGATAGGAACATGGAGGAGGGCTTGCTTAAAAAAGGCTGTCGAAAGAAGAGTAAAACTCGTGCAGCTTGTGAGAAGTTTGCCTTGGATGATCTCGGAAAGTGCATGAATTCCTTGTTGGAGGATCTCAAAGTCACAAGAGGAGATTTGTTATTATGGATGAAGGAAGAAATGCAGAAACTGATGGCAGAGGAGACAGCTTGTGAATCCAAAAGAAAAGAAAGCTGCTTTAAAATGGAGAAAGTCCAGCATCAAAATAACTTCGACGTGAATGCCCAAATTCAACATCAAAACAACTGGGACATGAATGCACAAGTTCATTATCAAAACCACTGTGGGAAGAACATGCAAGAACAGCATCAGAACAGCTTCAAGGACGTTTGCCAAGTGCACGACCCGAGTAAGTTAGAAGAGAATGTCAACTTGCAGCAGCATCTTATCAACCTTGTGCAGAACTATGAAGTTCTGCAGCATCAAAAGAACTTTCAGGAAGACATTCACCTTTACAGATCATGCGAAAGAGCTCAAAATTACGATGGTGGAGCTTCAGAGAGGTTTTACAAGGGCAACAGGTCAGCTAATTCACATAACAGCAGTTTAGCACTACAAACTCAAGTGGATTATGGCCAAACAATTGTGCCCTTCACACCAACTAAAAATGACAGAGAAGAGAGGCTGACATTATTGGCAAAATCAAATTCTCCATCAAGTGCTTCAGGCCAGAATGTGCAAGTGCAGCAGCAGCAGCAAAAGAGTATCGTGTTGGGTCTAGAAGCTCAAAAATGCCGTCGTGCTCGTTCAGAAAGGACCAGAAGAGGCAAAAGGGGTGCCAATGCCTCTAGCAATCACACTCGAGAACCAGAATACCAGGTTGATTACAGTCGAGCGATCGTGCAGCCAAAATTTGTGCCTGATCACTCTAGTCAGGCAGCTTCTTCAATGTACTTACCATTGCCTGCTGTTTTAACAAATCACCATGTTGCAGACAATAAGCCTGATACTTCTTCATTTAGCTCTATTCAACAAAGAATTTCAGGAAATCAAGCAAGTGGAAATTCAGAAAAATTGAGTCTGATACCAGGTCCAAGCAGTCAACAAGGATACTTTCAGGAAATGCAGCCTGAAGAAAGAGGCAGAAACATTCCTCTGATAAGCTCTACCGACATCAATTACTTCAACCAGAACAGCAACACGGCTTCACTTATTGTCAGTGGATTCCCAATTCCGATTCTAAATGGTGATCTCAGAATTCCAAGCCAGAATCTTACCACTGAAAATGGAAACATTCTCAGCCTGAGAATGAACAGATAAGCCACAAGATTTCTAGGTGGAAGCCATGCTTTACCAGGGCACTACCTAGCCAATTACTTCCAAACCCCTTCAACTTACAAACCTGATGGCAGACTATTTACATTTCAAGATAGCCATCAGTTCCCAAAGTAGTTTTTCACAAAAATGGTATTATATGAAATCTCAAGTCCAGTACCTTGTCAAGATCATAAAAATCTGAACAAATATGTTTCGGCCTTTTTAAAGTGATTCTAAGTTAGTAGGATTATTTTATAACTTGTCTGGTTTAAGTTAATTCCCTGTAAACTAATCAGCCAACTAAAATCTACACAACCAAACAGACAAAATTTTCAATGCTGCTGATACAACTTTTCTTTGTTCCTGTTATTTTTGTCAGAAGTGAAAGGAACAACTACATGGGCACTCCCTGTTTTTTTGCTCTATGAAGCTTGAAATTCTACACTCATTATATTCACCTCCACTTAGCTATAAATTATTTATGTTAAAATTAAAGGGTTTATAAAAAAATATTTTTTTATAATTTATATTTTGTATGTAAATTTTAATCTCAATTCTTATTATAAATTATCTAAATTCAATCAAAGATATCCTTAGCCTGTGACAATGGTGATTGTTGAAGTGAAGTTTCCCACCAACACTTGAACACATCACACAAGAGTCATTGTGTCATCATCATTATCATAGTGGTCTAATTTTCTTCCCTCTGCCCCACTTCTGAAAACAAAGCCTAACTGCTGACAAGACCTAGACCTAAAACACACATGCCCCTACACACTTCTTACCAGCCCTGGAAATTGAGGCCAAACGCAGGACAGGACACAAGCGGATGATTTTTTGTTTCCTGCCTTGGGCCAAGAACCTAT